>PVJI01009550.1:0-36605 GCA_004026765.1 Micronycteris hirsuta
AAACAACCTAAGTGCCCATCTACAAATGAATGGATCAAGAAACTATGGTACATCTACACAATGGAATTCTACGCAGCAGAAAGGAAGAAGGAGCTTATACCCTTTGCAACAGCATGGATGGAACTGGAGAGCATTATGCTAAGTGAAGTAAGCCAGGTGGTGAGGGACAAATACCATATGATCTCACCTTTAACTGGATTATAATCAACAAAAGCCGAAAGCAAGCAAAACATAACCAGAGACATTGAAATTACGAACAGTCTAACAATAGCCAGGGGGGAGGTGGGAGGGGACAATGGGGAGAAGGGTTTTCAGGAATCACGGTAGAGGACACATGGACAGAACTAAGGGGGAGGAGAGAGGATGGGGAGGGAGGTGGGGTTGGAGGGGAAGGGAGGAGGGGAGGGGAGACGTTGCAAATAACTGTAATCGAACAACAATAAAGTAATTATTTTTTTAAAAAAGTATATAGAATAAATTTACTAACAACTTTATTTTCTCTATACATGGGGCATTTAGACTAGCCAGGTGCCTGCTTGCAGCTTTGTGCTCGTGTGTTTCATAAATAAACTTGCTATCTTATTTCCACTATACATGTTTGTCTCTCACTGGAATTATTCTCTTGCAGGCGAAACAAGAACCGAGGCAGGAGAGGGAGCCTATGGACTCGGGTCTCTCTCCCTCCATCCATAACAACTCAACTTAGGAAACTATGATTTTGAACCCGAAGTCTCTGTGGCCATGGAAAACATCTAAAACATGGACAGAACTAAGGGGGAGGAGGGAGGCTGGGGGGGGGTGGGTCGGGAGGGGAAGGGAGTGGGGAGGGGAGAGGCTGCAAATAACTGTAATTAAACAAAAAAAATAATTAAAAAAAGAACACCTAAAACAATAATAAAGAGACAATACAAATTTTATTTATTGGGCAAAAGACTTGAACAATTCATGAAGGAAGATATACAAAGGGCAATGAGCACATAAAACACTCTCAACATCACTAATCATCATGAAAATACAAATTAAAACCACAACGTGATACCAGTACACACACAGTAAAATGCCTAAAATTAAAAAGTCTGAGAATACCAAATGGTGACAGGAATGTGGAGCAAGAGACTCATACCTTGATGGTAGGAGTGTAAAATGATACAATCACTTAGGGAAAAAAATGTATTTTTCAGTTTCATATACTGTCTATTATATACATACTCTGTCACCTAGTGATTCCAATCCTTAGTTTTACCCAAGAAAATTGAAAAGGTAAGTCCATAGAGAAGGCTTATAGAAGAACATTTGTAGTAGTATTTATAATAGCCCCAACCTGCAAAAGCAACTCAAAGCTACAGAAGAGATAAACAAATTTTGATATACATCTGCAGAGATACAATGGATTCAAAGAATTAGAAACCAATGTTCCATATCTTGTAGCAGACGGGTGAATTTGGGCTAGGTGAAAGAGATCAGATAGAAAAGAGAAGATTCTACAGGATTTCATCTACGTGAATTTGTGAAACAGAAAGACTGTCTGATCTATGATGAAAATAAACAGAAATGTCGTTGCTACTTAACTGAGTGGAAGTGGCTGGAAAGCTACACAAAGGATGTTATGAAGTGGTGGAACTGCACATGCATTGGCCAATGTCTGAATTCTATAATCGGGGTTTGTCCATTTTTCTGTGTGTGCCTAAAAATAACTATGAACATAGTGAAGTCTAGTCAGTGAGTTTGCTTTTAGCAGTTTTGTGGGTTAGTAATTCTAAAAGCACTTCTTTTGTATTATAGACTTGAACAAATAGATAAAAATAATGAGAATAACACTAGCCACATTTTTCATTGCTTGAGGAAGGAGTTACATAATATGAAAATTGGACAGACTGAAATCTACCCTGTGTGGCTGAAATGTAGTAGGAAATGACAGTATGTATAGATATTCATATAAATGTATAGATATAGAGACAGATATATAGATAGCTATATATCAGTGGAGAGAAAAATTAGTATTTGTGCTCTAATTTTACTCACACTAGTCTATACTAACACACAGACATACATTTCTGTCCACTGAGTAGTATTAAATACAATGGCACTGGTAACAACCAGAGATCTTGATTTATTTAACCAATAGGGCCTAGAGCAATGATGCATAAGTGGCAATTTATACACCTAATGTCCAGACATTGATTTCAGAATATTATCCACTCAAAGAATATATGTTTCTTTTGGCAAAATAGCTGAATTCAAGGCTCATATAGAGAAAGTAGAAGATAAGCCCAGAACATATCTTGAGCCTCAAAGTAGTGGAAGCCAATCAAAAGGATATAGAAGAAGCCTGAAGAGGTTTCTATTACCCAAATCTGGAAAAATTTAAACCTCAAAACAAGTTATTACAGCCATGGATTGTAATCCATAGACTAAAATAAGATTCCATGATACCACGGATCTATCTATCCATCCATCTAGCTACTAATCTACCAATAAAGAACAGAGAAGAGAATTTCTTCCTTAGAGTAGAATGGCAACATAAATATAGAAGGAATTATAGAGTTAGGAAAATCATTAATAAATACTATAAACAGCAGATAAAAGTTTGATGAGTAAAGGATATTTAGACTTTCAAAATACCTACTCACATATTAAGCTAAATTGCATGATCCAAGTTAACATCACTCATATTGGAACAAACTGACATCCTGATTGGATGCATTGAATAGGGCAGAACACCACTTTTGTGAAAATGTTGTAAATTTTATGAACAAAATCTAATCTTAAACTCAGACAAACCCAAACTGAGAAAAATTCTGGCCATATTCTTCAAAATGTGGGTCAAAAAAAGACAAAGCCTGAGGAATGAGTCCATTAAAGGACATTTATGATGTTCATAGCAGCACAGTTTACAACAGCCAAGTGCTGGAAGCAACCTAAGTGCCCATCAGTAAATGAATGGATCAAAAAACTATGGTACATTTACATGACGGTATATTGCACAGCAGAAAGAAAGAAGGAACTCAACCCTCTGCCACAGCATGGATGGAACTGGAAAGCATTATGCTAACTGAAATACACCAGGTGGTGAAAGACAAATACCATATGATCTCTCCTTTAACTGGAATTTAATCAATAAAACAAACAAGCAAGGAAAATGTAACCAGAGACATGGGAATTAAGAACAATCTGACAGTAACCAGAGGGGAGGTAGGAGGGGATAATGGGGGAAAAGGTGGGGGAGGGTTTTCAGGAACAACTATAAAGGACACATGGACAAAACCAAGGGGGGTGGAATCAGGGGAGGGAGGGGAGTAAATGCAGACAACTCTACTCAAACAATAATATAATAATATTTTTTAAAAAGGACATTTATTGGGCATCACAACTAAATGCAATGCTTAAGCTTAGATTAGATCCTGGACAAGGGGAATAAGGAAATTGACATGAGAAAATTTTAATATGTAATGTGATTTAAAAAATACTATATCAGTATAAAAGTTCCTATTTGAAATTTATACTGTGACTGTGTGAGAAAATATTCTCCTTAGGAAATACATACTGAAGTACTTAGTGGTAAAAGGGTAATATATCTCCAATTTACATGCAAATGTTTTAGGAAATAAATATAGCTATATTAATAACTTCACATGTTTGTGTATGTATGTAAAAATAGATGATGATAGAGAGAGATGGATGGAATGATAAAATAAATAGAAACAGAATAAAATATAAACAAATGTTAAATAGAGTATTTAGAATTTTAATGTACTATTCTTGCAATTTCAGACTAGGTTCAAAATTAAGTAAAAATAACAATTTAAAAGAAAAATTATTTTCTTTGTGAAAGAGATGTGCCTATAAAAAATTTTAAGTGATATTGAAAATATTTGATAAATAAATAGATTATTTTAATGGATAACTGAAGGAATTTCTGAACACTCTGAGTACAGTAGCACATTACTTCATGAAAATGCCTAAGAAAATAGTTCTTAAAAAAATAATTCAAGGTCCATAACAATAAATTAAGATTTAAGTTATTGCCCTGGCTGGTGTGGCTCAGTGGATTGAGTGCTGGCCTGTGAACCAAAGGGCCACTGATTCGATTCCCAGTCAAGGCACATATCTGGGTTGTAGGCCAGGTCCCCAGTCGGGGGTGCACAAGAAGCAATCACACATTGAAGTTTCTTTCCCTCTCTTTCTCCTTCACTTCCCCTCTCTCTAAAAATTAAATAAATAAATAAATAAATAATAAAAAGACATATGTTATAGTTCATGTGATAGAGAATTAAATAAATGTAACAGGTAATTTCTACTATGTAGGCTTTGATAAATTAAGTCTTTATTTTAGAAGTGAAATTTCTAAACAACATATACCATTTTCCTCAACTAAATTTTGCTATCACCAGTTAGGATTTAATATCTGTTATTTTTATTCACAATCATTATGAAGATGGACATTAATCAATGAAACAATTATTTATCCTAGAAAAGAATTACTTTTATCTAAATGGGCAGGATATGGCCCATCTCTAAGCAGTATACAATTTAGAGTAGACAAGAAAATTGTATTTTGCCTCCATTATACACAGAAGTCTAATTTTATTAGACTTTCAATTGCCTTTACACATCATTACCCTGCTGGCTAGGCCACTAGCCCATGAATTTCAAAACAATGCATGAGATTTTACTATACAACTCCTACCCACAAAATACTTGCTTTATGCAATGGGTATGTTGCATTAAGTCATCCTGCCCATTATTTTGAAAGATTTTTTACTCATTATATGGTCTCTATTCCCGAATGGTTCACTCAGTCAGATTTAACAACTCTACCATTACTCAACCATTTCTCTGCTGACATCTGAAGGCCATTTTATTTTTTTAATTTTATTTTATTTATTGATTTTTAGAGACAGAGAAAGGAGAGAGAAGATTGATTTGTTTTTCTACTTATTTATGCATTTATTGGGTGGTTCTTATATGTGCCCTGACTGAAGATCGAACCCTCACCCTTCGATATCAGGACAACACTCTAACTAACTGAGCTACTGAGCCAAGACCTCTGAAGATCATTCTATAGTGCCCTCTGATTCCTTTTAAGCTACATGAATATTTTCCATAAATAACTTAAAGGATAAAGTACCACATTTTCTTGTATCTGCACCTAAACTGAATTTCTCCCTCTTATCTTTAGTACATTTTTTTAACTTTTCTTTCTACAAAATCTCACAAAATTTTACTTCAAATTTAGACCACAAGCAAAGAAGATATAATGCTGTTGGTGAATTATTTTCAATGCTTGTGATTTTGACTGGTCAAGGAATATACACCATAGAAATAATATGGTAGGAACTGCTTCAGGCCCTGACTGATGTAGCTCAGTGGATTGAGCATGGAATCAAACAGTCACCAGTTCAATTCCCAGTCAGGACACATGCCTGGGTTGTGGGCCAGGTTCCCAGTCAGGAGTGTGTGACAGGCAACCACACATTGATGTTTCTCTCCCTCTCTTTCTCCTTCCCTTCCTCTCTCTCTAAAAAAATATAAAATCTAAAAAAAAAAAAGCTTCAGCTATTAAAGGGAATTTCATTCATTACTATTCAAAAACTAACACAGTAACAGTATTGCTCCCTAAAGTAAAATTTCACAGCAAAGTTAGTTTTTATTTACTATGCCATATGCTCAGATGAATAAGCCACAAAATAAAGCTTAATTTTTCTCAAAAGCATTATTTATATCAAAGTCATGGGACCAATTTTTATGTATTTCAGTTATATTTTAGCATTACTTGTAAATCGAAATTGTGGAAACTGTCAATTCTTCTTACTTAGATTTTGCCTTCAGAAATTTGTACTTGAACAACAAGTATATATATATACTGAAAGTATATACTGAAAATATGCATTAAAATGCTAGAAGAAAATACACCATACTGCTTTCCTTTAGATGTTGGATTTATGAGTGATTTTTAAAAATCTCCTTAGTGTTTTCTGTCCTTTCCAACTTTCTATAATAAAAATTAAATTGGTTTTGATGTTTTAAAAAATAAAAAACAAATGGTTTTGAGATCAAGGATTACAGTCTCCACCAAAGAATTCTAAGGTAACTGTGAAGTTCAGAATATCATATTTCTAAAATATACAATAATTGAATCTCTACATTTCTGTATCATTTCTATATTAATGAAATATAAGTAGAATATTATGACTGAGACTAGAAAATATTAGTGCTTTCTGCAATAACTTAAAACTAATCAAGTTATCTGGCTGTCATTTAAAAACAGTCATAAAAAATAAGTGCAGTTGATATATGCATAAAAATAAAGAAGGGAGCATAGTCATGATGAAATACAGTGTTATGAAGAAGGAAAAGTTATGAAAAGCATCAAATACAAAGCTATACATTTATTTATATATAATTGTTAAAATCCAAATATCCTTAGATTTTTGAATAGCAACATGAACACAGTAGGTTCGTGTCTTTGATATTCAACCTTAAAAATTATTCCTGAATATCATGTTACTACTATAAAATTCAAGTTGAGAATTCAGAAATATATAAAAAAATTTTAATATCTATCTCATGGGATTCTCAGAAAATGAGCCGTGTAATTTTAGCTACCTTAAGAAATTCACTGAACTTCCATCAAAAACACACATCCTGAGGTGACCTCCCAGAGAGAGAACCAAGGGAATAAAAATTCTTCTCCCTTCCTACTATCTTAAGTTGTCGGTCGAAATTGATATGAAAACAGAGACCACGGGAGTCCTACTAAGGCAGCCACACAAGTCAGCTTCCTGGGCCCGAGAGCACCATGGAGAAAAAAGATAAGCATACCAAGGGGGACAGATTTCCACACAACGAGTTTGTCCAGTTCTAATTGAGTGGTTGTCCACTTCCTGTTCATTGCAGGATGTAGTATTTTTGTCTTCTCTCATTTTACAGCTTACTCTTTTACTCTTTATAGTGGTTTTGATACACAGAAACCTCACTTTTATATAAACGTTATATATAATTTTTCTCTCTAGATTGTTTCCTACAGTAATCTTTATGTAATATTATGTTGGACCCTCACAGCAAACATGTGCTATCCATACCATTTTTTCTCATTTTACGGATAAGAAGACAGCCTTAGAGAGGACAAATTCATCTTTGTAGGAAAAAAAAGTAAAGCAAAATATAGAAGCACACATAATGAAAATTACTTTTTTATTTAAAACACGGACATAGTACTGCCAATCCTAAATTGTTTTACAAATGTCTTCTCATTAAATCTGCACAATTCTATGATGCAGTAGAGAACTTGATTAGCCAGCCCAGGGAGAAGGAGGGATTCAAATCCAGGTAGTCTGGTTTCAGATCTAGCAACACTAAGCTGCTATTTCTCTTTTTGGGCGATAAGCAAGAGAGGAACATTCTTCTCTCTCACCATAAAGCATGGTCATTTTTATTGTCCAATCATACCTCCTCAATTTCATCAGTTGCCAATGAGATGAAATGACCAAACTTAAATTTCCAGCACATCTTCCCCAAATTCAATATTAATAATATTTTTTGTCCTGAATTATAAAATTCATAAATATTATAGAGACTAAGTCAGTGTCAATGCAGACAACATGAAAAATAGATACATTTTAAATAAGACAGAAATCTCCTTTTATATATTGAAATATATTTGTCCTATGACATTGGGTAAATGTAAGGTACCCAAGATACAACATGATTGTACCACTATTCACGTAATTATTTATTTGTGGAGGAAATAATTAAGATGTTATCTTTTAGCAAGTTTGTCTATATTCACTATATTGTGCATTAGATTTCTAGGACTTATCTATCTACTAGTGCACATTTGTGCCCTTAAACAGTATCTCTCCTGCACCCCCAGCCAGTTAACCACAAGTTTATTCACTGTATTTACAAGTTTAGCTTTTGGGGGTTTTACACATAGGTGATATCATACAGTATTTGTCTCTCTGTTAGACTTTCATCACTTGGCACAATGTCCACAAGGTTTATCCATGTATCACAAATGACAGGATTTCCTTCTTTCTCATGGCTGAATAATATTTCACTGCATATATAGATCATATCTTCTTTATCCATTCATCCACGGACCGGCAACTTGGATCGTTTCCGTATCCTGGCTATTGTGGATAATGTTACAATAAATGTAACAGTGCATATATCTCTTAACTACCCTGTTTTCCTTTCCTTTGGGGATATATCCCGAAGTCGAATTGCTGGATCATATAGTAGATTTTTTTTATTTTTTGAGGAAGTTCCATACTGTTTCCCACAGCGGCTGAACCAATTTACCTTTCCACCAAGTGTGTGCAGGTTTTCCTTTTCTCCACACCCTCGCAAGCTCTTAACTCTTGTTTTTTTAATGATGACCATTCTAACAGGTGTGAGATCATATCTCATTGTGGTTTTGATTGGCATTTCTCTGAGAAGTAGTGATGTTAAGCATGTTTTCATGGACTTGTAGGCCATTTGAATTTCTTTAAAATTTCCTACTATTCTGCTGCTCCTGATACTTATAAAACACATTAACTTATAATGTGATTTTTTTATATTTCAGTGAGCTATTTATTTGTAAAATTGATTGTACTATGCAATCAGTTGGACACCCTGTTTGTTAAACATAATATTATATTACAACCAATTTCCCATTTTGATATCATTTTAGCAACTAATAAATATTATATTATATGGTCATACCAAAATTTATTTTAAAACTCTCCTGATACTGAACATCTGAATGGCTTCCATTTTTTTCCTGTTATAAACAAATATTACAAAACCAGTCGACCTTCTCGATTCCATTTTTGCATACACTATTTATTTTACCATGACTCTATTTTCTCATTTTTCTCTGAAAATCTCTCACTCACCTTATAACATCCAGCTCAACTATCATTTTTGACAATTATAAACTGTCTTTGTAAGTATAAATATTCTTTTTTTAATCTTTCCATATAAATTTGTTCATGACTCTGCTATGGCATTTATCATTTCATCTTACCATGTATCTTACTGAATGTGAACCTCTGTGAGATGACCGGATAAGTCATAGTAAAAATTCTGTCATACTCATTGATCTTTCCCCAATACCTAGTATAGCATCTAATGCACACAGACCATCAAAAACATTTTTGCACTTATTCAATGAACAGATGATAACTGGATAAGCAAATTATTATATAAAGAGGCATATGAATAGAATGATAGTGCAGTATCATGTTGACGAAGCTCTGTGGGCCCTGAAAAGATATTAGGCATCTATTTATAGATGATTAGGAGCCAATGGAGTGCTAAGTAGATTAGTACCGTGATTATCATAATTTTAGTGTTCACTATATATCCACTTCTCATAAAGATATTTTTATCTTTTTACATGTCTATAGGGTATAGGCCACTATACACATAGCAATATGTATATAGTACATATTGTACATACATGTAGCAATACAAAACTATAAATCAAATTCCAACATACAGGTGGCTTATGACAATGGAAGGATTTATTAATTTGGCATTGTTTTAGGATTATAATAACAATAATAGCAATGGCAATGGGAATTACCATTTACTGGATATCTTTCCTAAAGAGACAGTTATGAAATTGTTATTATAAAATATCCATATAAACAACTTATTAAACATAGTATCAATTCCAACTAGAGATAGAAAAACTGATTTAGAAAGAATTAGCAGGTTCTACAGGGCTTCACAGTTAAAAGGTGGTGGAAATAAAATTCACACTGGAGTCATGGATCTGATACTAAAGTCAATATTTTATCTCATGGCACAAATGCAGCAAAAGTAACTTCTGAGAACATAATGTAACTTTCCTGAGGTTGTAAATGAAATAAATTTCTTAAAAAGAATTAAAGGAGTTATCTTTTATAAGTGTCAAATCATCTTCTAATTATTATTTACCTATTAATTCTTTCATTTTAGAAAAAAAGGTAAAAAAGGTAATACAGTTCTCCATTATCATTATAAACTAGCCTCAAAGTGAGGTTTAAGTAAAAGTAGTTCATTGAGTAATTCTAATTCCTTTTCGTCTTCTAACTGCGTTGCCTTCAAGGTGAACCTATTCAGATCACATTGAAGAGATGGAAACTGTTCCATCATGCCTAGTCATTGATCCGAAAACGTGAAAGTCTTAAGCACACTAGCACTTCCCCTCAAGTAATTTTCCTAAAAATTTTGAAATATTTCCTATATTACTGCACTAAGATAATTTAATTATGGAGCATTTCTATAATAAAGGTTATTTTACAAAACTGCTTTGGAAAGACATGATTGAAATTAGGAATTCATAAAATTCTTACAATTTTTATTTGACTGCCAGGGAACTAGAAATATAAAATGCATGGTTGCTGAGAAAAGCTCTATTAAGAGGATGCACTGATTGTGTAATATATTTATTATAATTTTCTAAATAATATAGTGTCTTTTTGAATAACACTGCAGAAAATGTTTTTATGCCAAAGCTCAATGTATTAGCTTTTCTGTATGCATTACTACATTACAGAATTACTGATGAGTTCTTTATGTATTCCATTTACAAAACATAATTACTTCAAGCGCTGATAGTTGAGCTATCCATCAAATTATTGTTGTACTATTCCCTTGTGAATACTTAAAATCTCTGTCTTTCACTCCTTGTGTAAGTTTTTAAGCAGAGTCTGTTCTAACTCTTCTGTATTGAGTGCACTAGCAAATAACTGCAGCCAGGTGATTCAGTAGATGTTTTATGTGAAATTTTGCCAAATATTCCCTATAGAAACCCTTCTCTTAAATGTGATGGAAGTTTTGGGAAAATCATCTTAAAAGTAAAGTGAGTTTCTTATTTTCCTAAATGAATGGCTTTAATTCCCTAATGCAAAATAGTCTTTTGTGGGTTTTGAATAATGCCTTTGAGCATCAGTGGAAAAGAAGAAAATAAAATTAGATAATGAGAATAGAATGTCAGAGAATTAAACTGTCAACATATTTATGTTCTCAAGATTATTCACATTAAGACATTACATTTAAAGACCAAGATAAGTTTAGTGAGAGCTCTAAGTCTCTAAATTTCTGCCAATACCTTTAGAAAGTGGATAGAAAATGTACTGTTTTGGCTTAACATCACTTTATAAAAATGAAGGCCGTCAATGCTTTTGAGTTTGGACCTTCAGCAGAACAAACTGTTCCATGAAATTCCAACATTTCTCCTGTTTCTGATTCTATTGTCACATGCTTCTGTCTATTATTGTACTTCTAATCAAATTCAGCAAAATGATCCCAAAACAACACGTTTATGAGAAGGATCTCACACGACAGTTAACAGATGAGGGCAAAACATTGTTATAATTCATTAGTATATTTTCTTGATCATCATTTAGTAATGACACTGAGCTACAGACATCCTTAAATCCCTTTTTAAGATATAAAATGGATGCATACTAAAGGGGATGTATTTATTCTATGTGACATGGGAAAAAACAATGTGTCTCATCTCGTTATCTTTTCCATAATCTATTGAATTCATCAGTGTTCAAGATATATATATGTGTGTATATATATATGATGTACATATACACATACATACACACATACACATACACATATGCATATATCTTGTGCATATAAACACAACTTAAGAGATATTTACAAGATTACACTTGGCAAAGTGAATCACATCTCTCCCTGAAACAATAGTATTTGAGAAAAGAGGTCCCTGAATGCTTGAGAGAGTGGAGAATTTACTGCAGGAGAACTGAGGACAACAGAGAGATTTCTATCTCACATTCCATTACCTTCTAGAGTGGTTTTGGACAAGTTAACACTGGTATGTCACCACTTCACCTAATGGGTAATGAGGGAGTGTATACAAAGCAGAGAGGGGCAAATAGTTTTTTCTTTACGGGACAATTCTGAATTGATGGAAGTGGCTACATGAAATACATATTGAAAATTAATGAGAGGTTATGTGAACTTAAAGCTCAAAAGGTAAGAATCAATGCATTAGAAACATCTGCCTTAATCATGGGATGGGTCAGGCAGTGACATCTAAGACTGAAATTAACCATCATCACAAGGCTGCATGATAGCAGCCAAACGTCTCCTAGGTCTATCTAAAAATGCAGGAGCTCTGCATAGATGAGCTTCAGAGACTGCAGAAGGAAAAGAAATAAGGTCAAGATATCACGGTTCCAATCACCACCACTCACACACACACACAGAGGCTCCAATCATTAAATTTTCTTTCAGGTTATTTTAAATATTGAAGTTCTCTTCAAACTTGTTCTATTGCGCACATAACACACTAATGCTTTAAATCATTGTATCAGGGTAAAGAATGGATTTACTTTTATCAAAAATTTAGGTTGTTCATAAGTAAATGGTATGGAAAACAATTCAATGTGAATAAAAAGATTTAAGCTCCCCCAGCTCAAAAGCCTGAGGTAATTAGAGATTCCGAAGGGGAAAATGTCAATTTATCTCTCTCCCCATAAATGGACTATGAGGTCTGACCACTTCTCACAAGCCCCTTACTATCAGAGATGATTTTTCCACTGACAGCCCTACAGGATCTGGATTTAATTTTATTAAACATTTGATAGATCATTTAATACGTGTTTCCAGGGGTGGAATTAGTAGGTAGTCCTCAGGAAAAGATGAATCTTAACCATAAGAGCTGAGACTGCAAGGTTGAGGCATTGTCTGCAGAAGGAGGTTCTCCAAATCTTGAAAATGTGAAGGTTAAAACAATCAGAAGTTTCCCTTATGCAAAGATGCTAAGGTGTTAACATCAATCCATCACAGGAAATAAATCTTGAAAGAAATTTATATACTGAACAAATTGTCATGTTTGTAAATATTGTAAAGAATAACTATGGAGACACAAAAGAAGTCTTCATCTATTTTCTAGGGGACTTAGGAAAGTGTCCTTGAGTAAAAAGAACTTTTTTTTATTTATTTTTTCTTCTTTTAAATTTTTCATTAAATACTTTTGAATTTTATTGTGGTTCAAGTACAGTTTGCCCTTTCCCCACCACCCCAGCCATCCCCACCTCCCTCCCCTGTTTCCACCCCCGCTTGTTATTGTCCATGTGTCCTTTATAGTTGTTCCTGCAAACCTGTCACCCTACCCCCTCCGAACCCACCCCACCACCGCATAATCCCCTCCCCTCTCCCCTCTGGTTATTGCCAGTAGAAAGAACTTAAGTGTAAAAGTTTACCAGATAAAAAGATAGGGAAGAAGATACTTAGATAAGGAAACCTAGTCTGCTGAAAGTAGTGGAGATAGGAGATAGCTTCTATGTAAGACGAAATGGAAAAAGTCCAGGAATGGCTAGAGGATCACAGGAAATGAGACTGGGGATTTAAACAGTGGTCTTATTATGGAGAACTTTAGAACGATATTATGGGACTTCAATTAAAGAAATAGATGAGTTTTAAGCAAGCAAATGTTTGATCACAATTGGATTTTGTCCATATCACCCTGGTTACAAACTAGATGGCAGGTAAAAGTAGATGCTAGAAAACCCCTAGAACAGCGATTTTCAACTGGTGTGCAAGAAAAATTTTACAAACAATATTTGACCGTTTAGTCAGGAGCACTGATCCCTGTTCCCTTAGATTGTCAAATTTTAAAAAATGACCAGTGTGAATTAATCAAAATCATACCCTTTTTTCTCAGATTGGCAAAAACAAATTTTTTTCATGCACTGCAGAATTTTAGTAATTAGTTTATGTGCCATGCTATGAAATAGGCTGAACACTGCTGCCTCAGAAGGCTATTGCTTGAGCGCTGCAGCAGGAGTTGGTAATGGACGCGGTTAGGGTGGTGGTAATGGGTTTAGTGATATATATGGAATTTCAAATTTACTTAAAAACCTGAGATAAGAATGAATTTTGGTATCCACAGGAAAAAAAGTGTTTTTTTCTTGTTCAACCTTGTATCTCAACACCTGCCACCTATTTAATATAAAATGCAAGTTCAATGAATTTTACTGAATTGCAGGTAAATTGAGACATATAATTTAATTTGTTTTTTTTTCCCAAGCCTAAAACAAATCTACAGGGCAAAAGAATAGTAAAATTTTCTTACCTATTTATAAAATGTAGATAAGTATTTTTTAAAATATGATATCATTTGAAACAATAAATTACCAAGACAATATATGTAAAGATAATTAAAAGATTTAAAATAAAAACCTTTGGTTTCCTATTTGGTTATTAGAAATAATATCAATTTAGCCATATTTTCATCCTCATGATGCTCAAAGGAGGGTGTTGTGAACAAATGTGTTATCAATATTCTCAGAGTGTCCTGGCAGTTTTCCTAGGTAGATTTCAATTTTTAATTGTTTTCACAAAGAGATATGATATCTGTAATGAGAAAGCAAAATTACATTGACAGTGACTAAAATAATGGTTGTATTGTAATAAAAGTGAAACCCACGTGTGTACGTTGTTATAACAATAACACCATACTTATGAAATAATTAAAACTCTTGTAATTACATTGTATAAATGAGTTGAAAATTCTTTATAAAACATGCACATGAGGAGAATACTCAACAGCTGTGCATGTAAACCACCAGCACCAGCTGGAAGTAACAGCACAATATTTGACTATATTTACATGCAGTATGAAATCACAATGGGGAATATATGTGGAATAAAGTTGATGTGAATCTCCTTCAGTCTTAAAGTCATTCTCAGAAGTGTAGCATCTAAACAGGTAACATTTCACTACATTCCTCATTTCTGAGATCATGTCTGGCAATCACTTTTAACAGGTATAATGATACAACTGATAGATTGTCTTTAGCAACTTGAATTATAGAGCAAGGTCAGAACACACATCTGTGAAATCATTAAAATCCATCTTTCTTCCGAGCACTAGATCCCTCCCTGTGATAAGAGGCCTTCTATCTGTGCTAAGCCAAATATTATTAGTGGGGATGCTTGTTATGTCCACAGTGGTTAGCCCTGCATATGTTCTCTCATAAAAAGGGGCACCCTGAAATACCAATTCAAAAAAACCTATGCACCCCAATGTTCATAGCAGCACAATTTACAATAGCCAAGTGCTGGAAGCAACCTAAGTTCCCATCAGTAAATGAGTGGATCAAAAAACTGTGGTACATTTACATGATGGAATACTCCACAGCAGAAAGAAAGAAGGAGCTCCTATCCTTCATGACAGCATGGATGGAACTGGAGAGCATTATGCTAAGCGAAATAAGCCAGGTGGTGAAAGACAAATTATGATTTCACCTATAAGTGGAACCTAATCAGCAAAACAAACAAGCAAGCAAAATATAACTAGAGACAGCGAAATTAAGAACATACTGACAGTAACCAGAGGGGAGATGGGAGAGGATAAAGGGGAGAAAAGGGGAGGGGTTTTCAGGATGTATATGGACATGTGTGGACATAAAGGACACCAGGACAACACCAAAGGGAGAGAGGATCAAAGGTGGGGAGTGGGGATGGCTGGGGTGGGAGGGAGTGGTGGGGGGAAAATGGAGACAAGTGTACTTGAACAACAATATTAAAAATTAATAAAAATATATATAATAAAAAATAAATCTAATGCAAGAGAGATTAAAATTGCATTTATCATGAAAAAAAATTTTAAAGGGGAAAAACGCCTTTTTTTTTTATCTGATCTACACTCCTGTTCTTTGTTGGACAGTCTGAAAACAGTTTCTTAAGATATGGGCAACAACTCCCTATATTATTCCAAACTATAAAGTTGGCTTATAGGTGTATCGTGACACAATAAGCGTGGCCTCCCAACCTCACAGATCTTTACTGATACATTCTTTAACTTTACAACAGTGGTTGCCTAGCTGTTGCCATAACGTGTCCAAAGAAGCAGGTTGCGGGGTAAGGAAAGGCACCACGGTATTAGCCCCACCTCTTTTCTGAGTCTGCTCTTCACAAGACAACATTTAATGATTCTCTATCTTCAGAGTCACCAGATTAGCTTCTCCCCTTCCTCATGAAGAGTCTTCCCTGGCCTTTGGGGTCTTCTGGTATTATTTCCTGTCACTTTCCAACAGTCAGGACCACCTCAGTCCACAGAGATGTTATAAATGTATTGAACTACAAAGGGAAAAAGGTCTTAAGCAGTCCTCCCAAAAGAGACCTTGGTCTCTGTGCAAATTTGCATATCACAATCTCAAAACTTTCCATTTCTTGGGCCTTCCATATCTGCGATATGTAATTCAATATAGACACAAAGCTGGAATTTTCAGCTTGTACACCTCACCCCAGAACAGTTGGTATCCATTCACTTTTAATATGCGTCATCAAAATGAATTATGCGAGTGGTTAAATTATTTTTCGTGGGAACTTGATGTCTTCACTTCTAGAAATAGAAATGGCCACTACCTTCTCTTGTAACAATATAAATAATACCACCTACAATAGCAGGAGGGCAGGTACTCACAACTTTATTCATCTTTTAAATTAAAACTTGATTTACATGAAGCTTCACAAGAGGTTTTCAACAAATATTTGGTGATCAACTACTAAAAACGATGTGAGGAAATAATGTACTCCAAGCACATGTGCTACTATTTTTTCTTTCAATTTTTAGCCAGGGCTAAAAAAATGCACTTTTATTAGAAATATGTTATCAATTTGAGGACTAAAGTGATTGAATTTAACTGTATTTATAACAGTAAAATATTATAGACAGACTAAATATGAGATCCTTTTTAAGATAGTGATTTCTAAATGACAGTGAAGCCTGCAAAAATGGAGGAGTGAAAGACCACGCCTGCGGAGGCATATCGGGGTATCATTTGCATGCAGATGATGAAGAGCTGGCATGCACTTGGCAATGCAGACCAAAAGTCTTAGAAAAAGGTCTGCTTCCTTCACACCTGGTTATATTATCCCAGGAATTTATTCTAAGAAAATAATTCAAAGAAAGAAAAACATTGCTGTTGCTGTATATTAATAGTTTTTTTTTTTTTAAGAAGAAAAAGAGGGAACAGCAAATGACAATTGCTCATGAGAATGTGGAGCAAAAGGAACTCCCATTCATTGGAAATGGAGCAGCTGCTTTGGAAGACAGTTTAGCAATTCCTAAAAAAATTAAATATACTCTTACAACGCAACCCCACTTTCATGCTCCTTGGTATTTACACAAATACATTGAAAACTTATGTTCACACAAAAACTTGTATATGAATGTTTATAGCAACTTTATTCATAATGGCCAAAAGTTGGAACTAAAATGCCCTTTAGTAGGGAAAGGATAAATTGTGGTAAATTCTGACAATGAAATATTAGTCAATGCTAAAAAGAAATGTGCTATCACATCATGAAAAACAGAGGAACCTTAAGTAAACATTACTAAGTGAAAGACGCCAATCAGAAAAGTCTATATACTGTATGAGTCCTAATGTATGACATTCTGGAAAAGGCAAAACTATGGAGACAGCGTAAAGAACAGGAATTGGAAGGAACACATAGGTGGGCACAGCGGATTTTTAGGCCAGTGAAACTATTCTGTGTGATACTGTAATGGTGGACGCATGCCATTACACATTTGTCAAAAGCCATGCAAAGTTCAACACTAATACTGAACTCTAAGGTAAAGTATGGACTTTGGGTGATAATGATACGTCCGTGTAAGTTCATTGACTGTAACAAATGTGACACTGGTGCAGGATGTTGACACTTGAGAAGGCTGTGGGAGGTGGGGGTCAGAGGGTATATGGAAACTGTATGTTTTCCATTCAATTTTTCTGTGAACCCAAAATTGCTCTAAAAATTTAAGCCTATTTTAGGAACATGAGAAATATCCTAAGCATTCAATGCATTCCAAGCATCAGGGCAATTACTAAACCTAATGAAAACAATTATGAGCTATGTAGCAACACAGAAAAATATCTAAACCCCAATGTTTGTAAACCTCATTATTACAGTTATGGAAAATATATATGGGAACAGACATAGAGAGCATGTAGTTTAGGTAGTTTAAGTGAAAGTGGGTATGTGAGTCATTTTTGCTGGTAAATTCTGGCAATTATCGTACTATATCGCATACAAAAAATGCATTGTCAGAGGAGGCCAGTGTTATTACAGGATCCATTCCATTGATGTTGCACAGTGAGAAATACTATTAATGTCCACTATGGATAAATAGCCTCACTATATTTTGGAACCCTAACTTGCAATTCAACAAATATTAATTGAACATTATTTAAATATTGCAAAATCTATTATTAGGCATTATGGATACAATTGTGCCCCAAACCTGACATGGTTTCTATTTTCATGGAGCTTGCACACTTAACTGAGAAAACGTAAATAAAATTATAGGTCAGATGATAAAAATATCCCACTGTATATATTCTACAGAAAAGAAATATGCAAAGCTTACTTTAGTGGCAAATAATGGTGCTCTGATCTGTTAGAAAGGTGAGGAAAGACTTCAAGGAGGGCACGTGAGCTGAGTTCAGAAGGATGAGTCAACATTAGGTAGAAAAAGGAGGGAAAGCACACCAAAGATAGGAAATAAAGCATGCAAGTGTTTTGGCTGAAGATAACATGGTAAATAGGTGACAGATAAATTTAGTTTTACTACGGAGAGAAATAAGGTTGGTAGCGGCTGTCAATGCAGAACTTCAGGGACATGTTGAAGATTATCATCCTAAGAGCCACAAAAAGCCTTTGAGGGATTTCTAAGAAAGGACAGATGATCATTTTAAATCTAAATTATGAAAAATAAATCATGCTTAATGAGAGTTGAAGTAAGTTGATACAGGAACTATTTCAGAGTTCTAACCAAGAGATTGGGATATTTTAGACCAGGGTGGCAGAGACAAAATAAAAGAACAGATCTGAGAAGCAACAAAATTCATCTGGTGACTTGGACATGGACAGATGAGTGACAGGGGCCATAGGGTACAGGCCATTTTATTTAGCATGTACTGGAGTAACTTTCCAAAGTTCTTCCAAACTGCCACCATCTTCACGTCCCACCACAACCTTTACAACCTATGATCCATTCACACTGGACTGCCCACCATTTCCTGAACATGGTGTGCTCTCATCTATCTGCATCTTCTTATTCTTAAAATGTTCTAAATTTTCTGGCTCAAGATTGACTAGCCTAAAGTTCTTCTTTCTACAAGTGTTGGTCTTTTCATTTTATTCATACAGACATAGTTGCTGCCTGGGATGTGATTACAGTTTTCATATGCCTTACCACATGTGATGCACTGAATTGCATCCCCCAAAACTCATATGTTGAAGTCCTAAAACTACAGGACCTCAGAATGTGACTGTATTTGGTGATAAAGACTTTAAAGATGAAATCGAGGTACGTGAAATCATCAGGGTAGAGGCCTGCTCCAATAGGAATAGTGCTTTATAAGAAGAGCTACCAGGGGTTCGTATGAACAGAACACACAGACCCTATCACGACACAGAGATTTCAGAAGAAACTAAGGCCATTCTAAGGCCGCTATCTAAGTTCTGTCCTTTCTCTTTCTCCTCTTTTTCAGATCTTTAACAGATATCAACTTTTATTTATTATTTACACATTCAGATATATAAAATATCAATAACTACCTATCAATAGATCTTTAAATAGAGGTAAGGATAAATTTTGTGAAGGGCAATAAAGTGTTAAGCTGACAGATACAGTGATAGGAGTTGAGCAACAGGAATACACATATTTACATATATGAAAAATGGCAAAACATGGTAATGCCAAAGTTACTGCCACATTTAAGGATCGTGACTACAAACCAGCAGGTGCAGACGCTGCACACCATAAATTTTCGGTGATCTGGGAACTAGCCACCTTTTTCGGAATCAAGTCTTATGCTCTCTCCCCAGTTCCATTATGTTTCTATTTCTGTTCACCATTTTTTTCATACAATAATAGGACAAAATGCAATAACTGCATTAAGTAAAGAGTGCACATCTCGCCCTGGCTGGTGTAGCTCAGTGGATTGAGCACAGGCTGGGAACCAAAAGGTCCCGGTTCGCCTCCCAATCAGGGCACATGTCTGGGTTGCGGGCCAGGTCCCCAGTGAGGGCCATGTGAGTAGTAACCATACATTGCTGTTTCTCTCCCTCTCTGTCTCCCTCCCTTTCCCTCTCTCTGAAAATAAATAAATAAAATCTTTAAAAAAAAAAAAAAAGAGTGCACATCTCAGAAAATGTGATTTGTTGTTGCTATCGACCAAACCAAAAAGGGCCAAGGTAGATAATTCTCAAATATTATTATGGCAAATTTATGGTAAACAATTTCAGTTTATTATTTCTCCTTGTTAATGTATTGAAAATCCAACAACTTAAACCATCTGTTAAATTTTAGTTTTCAACTGATCTTAGCCTTGGACTTATTCAGCTGATTTTATTTTTTTTTTACTTCAAAACAGGCAAGTGATTTGATGAGACTTTTTTTTAGCACTAGAGAAAAAATAAGTATTAGTCTAAGTGATTTTTAATATTTATTTTGAAGTAAATTTCACAACCAAATTACAAAATTTTAGTGACCTGAGAAAGGCAATAGGCAATTGACTTTAAGTGTTTCTGGAGTAACACAAGCTTTTATATTAATTCTCATTCATTTTCTACCTTCCACATACATGTTTAGTCAACTTCAATTGTTTTGGGGTGGGGGATTGGTGTCATATCTATAAAAGGAAGAGTAAAATTATGTTTTTTCTTTAGAAAAATTTAAATCTCAGTGATGAAAGTGCTATACTTTGAGGAAACATTCAATCTGGAAATGAAATCTATTGTTTTTATTTTTTATCTATGATAACAAATCAAAAATAGGGGACAGGTATGAGCTCATGTGGTAGCATTTCAATGGCTCCTTCTCTAGCTCCTACTCTCCCACCTTTGATATTTGAAAAGCAAAGAAACTGATTCCATATATTATTTCTTGTTTTGTTAAAATTTATATGAAATCTTCAACATATGTTAAAATATTTTTATTGTGATTCTGTTACAGTTGTCCCAATGTTTTCCCCTTTGCTCTCCGCCACCCATCCCACCCCCAGCTCCCACAGTCAGTCCCCACACTGCTGTCCATGTCTGTGGGTCATCCATACATGTTCTTTGTCTAGTCTCTTCCCCTTCCTTCCACCTTATCCTCCTCACCCCTCCCCTCTGGTGTTCAAATATTTTTTAAGTTTATATGAACTCACCAATGTGTGTGTAGGAGGAGGATTGAAGTATGACTTATTTTAGTTTTATTTTTATGACTATATTTTATTTCTTCTGAGCCCAGCTTTCTAGAAAAAGAAAACAATTAGTAATCTGTACTCTAATTAGGTAAAATATTTTACTAACCAGTTATATCATCTACGATGTCCTCTTGCACATCAACTAAACATCTGTACAGGGACCGTATAGAGTAGATGAACTACTAAACAAGTTCGGCAAGCAGTCTAAGCTATTTTTAGTTGTAAAGATATTTAAGAAATAATTTTTACATTGTTTCCTTTAACCCTTTGAAATAATTCACTGAACATTTCTAGCATTACATGAAGAATTATTTCCTTACCCTCCAAATAGAACATTAAAGTGTTCAGTAACAGTTGGCATGTCAGATATTTTGTTTGCTTAGCCCATTAGTCTGACAATTGGAGATCATTTTGTTAAGTCCATTTTACCAATCACCATTTCGTTTCTTATGGATATTGCTGCATGTCAGTACATACATTAGGTAGCTATGCTTAAATAAACCCCATCGACACTCTGAAAAGAAGAATATATAAATTGGTTTTAATAGTATACCCCAAAGTGCTATTTTATATGACTACAGATTCCACTTTTTCATCAGGTTCCCTGAATTACTAAACCATTGTTAGTGTTGACAGCACAAGGCCAAGTTTCACAAAGATTTCTTGCATAACAGGGGCATCATGACACATTCATCAATAACTTTGCACCCTGATATAAGCAATGCTATTTTTTGCAACATGTTCTATAGTGTGAACACATAAAAATATTGAAAAAACCCATATAGTGCACTCACTGCAGAAAGAATAAATTTACCTGAATGCAAAATTTAGACAGGTATGGAAAACATCTCTGACTTTTTAAATTCCTGTTTTTTCTATTCTTTAAATACCCTCAGGAAAGATGGAAAGATTTTTTTTTCAAGATTTGACTATCCCCACATTTTTCCTCTTTTCTCCAACAGTGAGAATTTTCACACGACAGGGAGAAAGACATTTCTAATAAATAATGTGTTGCTAAGGACTGCCTAATGTGTCCAAAAATAAATTGTAAATTGTATATTGATTTAAATGATTGCAGAATTTAAGTATGCTGAAATCAAAGTAACATATTTATTCATGAAAATTATATGTAGTCATGTTATTTCCAAATAAAATTACAGGTGATAAAAGCTCTCTTCTGTGGGTTTAAACTAAGTTACAAAACCTAACCATCATAACACAGGTTTTATTAATGGTTTCCAGTATGTCCCCTGGCTCACAATAATGAATGCCCCTCCCAAATGTAAAAAAAATTCAACCCTTCCAAGGTTTCCAAAAGTCTCATTCCATTACAGCATCAGGCCAAAGTCTAAAATCTCATCATCTCATTAGTTCAAAATCCAAAATCTAAATAAGGTCCAGGTGTGGATGAGGCTCCTTCATTGAATCTAGAACAGCTGCTGAGAAACAATTCCTTGCCATCTGTTGATGTGTGAAATTAAAGAACAAGTAATGTAACACTCCCAACATACAGAAGGAGTTGAGGGGGCAGAAAAAGAATAACAGTTATAGATATTACAGTTCAAAATGGGGAAAATGCATGCAAAAGGAACATGGTTCTGAAATCCAACTAGACAAATGATGGATTTTTCTAGATTAGGTTTCCAGGTTTGGGAGAAATTTCTGGTGCTTCTCACTGCTATCTTCTGGGCTCTTGATTCTGGTCTTTGAGTCATTTTTTTTTCCATAGTAGAGTAATTATACTTCTAGCATTTATCCATGATAAGTGGAAACAAATGTTCACCAAAAGCCTAGTGTGTGTGTGTATGTATATATGTGTATATATGTATATAAATTCATAATAAAAGGAATAAACTATTAGTGTATGTAATCTATTAATGTATGTAATGCTGTGAATGCATCTCAAAAATATAATGCTGAATAAAAAACAGATACAGAAAATGACATATCATATAATGATGCAATTTTTAAAGAATTCTATAATATGCAAAAGTAATCTATAATAGAAATCAAATTATTGGTTGCTGTTTTAGTGGGGAGAGGGTGGGCAGTGATTGTCCAGGAAAAGGTATCATGGAATTTCCTAATGTGATAAAAATGCTTTGTGTCTTGATACAGATGTGGGCCATATACATGTAAGATTTGTCAAAATTAATGTGTCACTGAGTGGCAACATTAAAATCTGAGCATTTCATTGTTTATAAATTATATCTTAATAAAAAATAAAAGGGTGAATTTATCAAAACACAGCAGTACATTTTGTGAGTACCTTTAATCATTATTAAAACAGGCACTACTAACACTGCCGGCAGGTATGGTCAGTATTTTCATTTTCTCTACTTTAGCAGTTCTTAATAGAAGATGTGCTTATTTTTTAAAGTGAAAGTATTGGTAAAGTTCATAAATTTAACCATTAAAAATGAATAATAAACAAACTTTTATTAAGCTAAATAGAAATCACTCAAATTCAAAAGATAATTTTACACTTCAGAATGGTTTCAACCCCTAACTCTTAATTAAGCAAAAGAAATAAATGCAACTTACAAAGGCATAAATTTCTTTCATTGCTTTATTCAGCTTTCAGGAATATTATAAAATTAAAGTTGTCCAAGTATCATATTTTATGTTGTACATATATCTTCTAATAAGCCTACTGCTTTGTATTTGTTCTCATAAATGAAGTTTAAGGTAATTATCCTCAGGGAAGGTCAAATATTGTTATGAATTTCAATCAGCCATTCCTAAGCATGCACCTTAAAAATTAATGGATGAATATAATCACATTAATCCAAAAGCTTACCTACTGATCCACCTATAGGATATCTAATACTTCAATATTTTTCTTCTTTCAAACGGCATAATGTGGCAATATAGAACCAATGAGTCCAATTTGGGTTTAAATTTTTTTTCTCTTTATAAATTTGAAGGTAATGAGTTATAAGAAAGTTTTAGCTAAATTGATAAAAGATGATTTTTATTGTTTTTTCACTCATTTTCTAGTTCCATATATCAACCGAAGTGTTTCTTTTACTATAGTAGAGACTCTATAGACATATTCATGTAACTTAATTTTATTAAGTTTCTCACACTCAAAAGCAATATACTATTTATAATAATTATAGAAGGATCATCCTAATGATAAAGGGATCACTCCGACAAAAGGACATAAAAGATGTAACTCATGTAAACACTTATCCACCCAACATAGCAACACATAAATATATAAACCAAGTATTTGTGAACATAAAGGGAGAGAGTAACAATAATACAGTAATAATAGGAAACTTTAACATCCCATTAACATAAATGGATAGATTATCCAGACAGAAAATCAACAAGGAAACAGTGGCCTTATGTGACACATTAAACCAGGTAGATTTAATTAATATTGTTGAAAAGCACAATGAAACGCCTTCCAATTAGACCATATATTAGGGCCCAAAACAAGTCTTAGTAAATTTAAGAATTTTGAAATCATAAAAAGCATCTTCTCTGACCATAATGGTATGAAACTAGAAATTAATTACAAGAAGAAATCTGAAAAACACACAGACACATGGAGTCTAAATAGCACACTACTAACAGTGAATGGGTTAACAATGACTCAAAGGAAGAAATCAAAAGATATCTTGAGACAAACAAAAATAAAAATACAATGACCCACAAATATATGGGAAACAGCCAAAGCAGTTCTAAGAGGAAAATTCAGAGCAATATAAGCCTGCCTCAAGAAACAAGAAAAATGTCAACTAAAAAACATCACCTTACACTTAAACTAGGAGAAATAAGTGAGTGGAAGAAAGTATTATATTGGAAAACAAAAAAGATACTAAAATATCAATGCAAAAGATTGGTGAAACAAAGAGCTGTTTTTTTTAAGATAAACAAAATTAATAAACCTTTAACCAGATTCATAAGAAAAAGAAAGAGATGGGAATCATAAAATTGAAAGAGGAGTATTTACAAGTGACACAACAGAAATACAAAGAATTAAAAGAACAGTTAATTATATGTCAGTTAATTATATGACAATTTATTATAATTGAAAATCCTGGAAGAAATGATAAATTCCTAGAAACAATCTTCTAAAACTGAATGAAGAAGAAACAGAAAAATCTGAACAGACCAATAACTACTAACAAAATAAAATCAGTAATCACAAATCTCCCAAAAAACAAAAGTCCTGGACTCAACAGCTTCACAGGTGAATTTTCCTAAACATTCAAAAAATTAACACCTATCCTTTTCAAATCATTGCAAAAAAATCAAGAGGAGTAAAAGCTTCTAAGCTCATTTTACAAGGCAGGTATTATCCTGATTTCAAAACCAGACAAAGCATTAAAAAAAATAACAACTATAGGCCAATATCCCTGATGAACAAAGATTCAAAGATTCTCAACAAAATATTAGCACACCAAATTCAGCAATACATTTAAAAGATTATACTCCATGATCAAGTGGATTTATTCTCTGGATGCAAGTTCTAATATCTGCAAATCAAATAATGTGTTATACCACATAAACAAGAGGAAAGACAAAAATCATATGATCTTATCAATAGATTCAGAAAAGCATGTGACAAAATCCAGCATCCCTTTATGATAAAAACTCTCAGAAGAGGGAATAAAGGGAACATAACTCAATATAATAATAATGCCCACAATGGCAAAACCACAGCCAACACCATACTCAATGGAGAAAAGCTGAAAGTATTTTCCTCAACATCAGGAGCAAGATAAGGATGTCCACTTTCACCACTTTTTTTCGATATAGTAATGGAAGTCTTAGCCACTGAAATAAAAAAATTTTTAAAAAAGCATCCAAACTAGAAAGAAAGAAGTAAAAGTGTCATTGTTTACAGATGACATGATATTGTATATAGAGAACCCTAAAGTATCCACAGCTACTAGAACTGATAAGTAAATTTAGTAAAGTTTCAGGATACATAATCAATATTTAGAAATCAGTTGCATTTTATATACCTATAACAGACTATCAGAAAGAGAAATTAAGAAAGCAACGACCCAATTTACAATTGCATCAAAAAATTACATATGAATAGATTTAGCCAAGGAGACAACATACCTGTACTTAGAAAATTTTTAAGACATTGAAGAAAGAAATTGAAGAAAATACTAATCAATAAACCATATATTGTGCTCAGGGATGGGAAAAATTGACATCATTAAAATGCCCATTCTACCCAAAGCAAACTATAGATTCCATGCATATCCTATCACAATACACAGGGTTCTCTTCACAGAATTAGAACTAATAATTCTAAAATGTGTATAGAATCACAAAAGACACCAAAGAGACAAATCGACCTTGAGAAATGAGAAAAAAAGTTGGAGATATCATGCTACCTGATATTAAACAATACTACAAGTCTGCGATAATCAAAATAGCATGGCACTGGCATAAATACAGACACAAGGGCAAATGGAACAGAACAGAGAGTTCAGAAATAAACCCACAACTATGTCAATTAATCTATGGCAAAGAAGGAAAGAATATACAATAGGGTAAAAACAATTCTTCAGATAGTGGTGTTGCCAAAATTGGACATGAAAATAGAAAAAAAATGAAACTAATCCTTTTACAGCATATAAAAGAACAAACTCAAAATGGATTAAAGACTTAAAGGCAAGACTGAAAACCATAAAACTTCTAGAAGTAAACATAGGCACCAAACTCTCTCTCATGACTATTTTTTTTTTTTAGTATGTCTCCTTGGGCAAAGCAAACAAAAGAAAAATAAACAAATAGGACCAAATAAAACTGAAACGTTTTTGCATGGCAAAGCAACAACTAACAAAACAAAATCCCTGCTGAATGAGAAAAGATATTTGCCAATGATACATTGGGGGTAGTACAATGATACAATGATATAAGGGGATAGTGTCTAAAATATGTAAAGAACTCATACAACTGAACATAAAAAAATCGGGTTTAAAAATAGACAGAGGACCTAAGTAGACATTTCTCCAAACAGGACATACAGATGGTTAACAGGACATATGAAAAGAGGTTCAATGTCACCACTCATTAGAGAAATGTAAATTAAAACCTCAATAAGATATCAATAATCCTGTTGTCAGAATGCCTGTTATCACACTTTTCAGAATGCCTATTATCAATAGATTCATAAGCAACAAATGTTGACAAGGATGTGGCAAAAAGGGAACTCTTGTGCCTGTTGGTGGGATTGCAGCCTCTATGGAAAACAGTACAGAGTTTACTAAAAATATTTAAAATACAACTACCATATGATGCAGCAATGCCACTTCTGGGTATTGACCTGAAGAAATTCAAACAGTAATTTGGAAAGAGATATGCGCCCCTATGTTCAATATTTATGTAGCATTATTTACAACAGCCAAGATACAGAAGCAACCTAAGAGTCCTATGATGGACCAATGGATACGAAGACATGCTAAGATAAACAACCTAACCTACATCTACAAGAACAGAGGTGCAACAGCAAACATAGAAGGAAGGAAATAATCCAGATCAGGGAAGAATTAAATGACATAGAGACTAAAAGAACAATTAAAGCAATCAATAAATCCAAGATCTGTTTCTCTGAAAAGATAAACAAAATTGACAAGCCTTTAACCAGACTCATTAAGAAAAAAAGAGAGAGGACCCAAATAAATAAAATAAACAAAAGAGGAGAAATTACAACTGATACCACAAAGATAGAAAACATTGTAAGAAATTACTACGAACAACTACATGCCAAGAAATTTGATAACCTGAGCAACATGGACAAATTTCTAGAAACATATAATCTTCCAAAATGGAGTCAAGAAGAAGCAGAAAGCCTGAGTAAACTGATAACAATTCGTGAAATTTAAACAGTAATCAAAAATCTCCTGGCACACAAAAGCCCTGGAATGCAGGGCTTCACAGGTGAATTTCACCATACAGTTAGGGAAGAACTAATTCCTACCCTTCTCAAACTATTCCAAAAAAGTTCAGGAAGAGGGAAGACTTCCAAACTATTTTTATGAGGCCAATATTATCCTCATTCCAAAACTAGGTAAAGACACAACAACAAAGAAAGAAAACTACAGGCCAATATTGCTGATGAACATAGACACTAAAATTCTCAACAAAATATTGGCAAACTGGATCCAGCAATACATTTAAAAGATCATACACCATGATCACTTGATTCATCCCAGGAATGCAAGGATGGTATAATATTTACAAATCAATAAATGCAATACACTACATAAACAAAATGAAGGACAAAAACCACATGATCATATCAACAGATGCGGAAAAAGCATTTGATAAAGAGCAGCACCAATGTATGATAAAAACACTCAGCAAAATAGGAATAGAGGGAGCATACCTCAACATAATAAAGGCCATATACAAGAAACCTACAGCCAACATCATACTCAATGGGCATAAACTAAAAGCTTTCTCACTAAGATCAGGAACAAGACAAAGGATGTCTGCTTTCACCACTTTTATTCAACTTAGTATTGGAAGTTCTAGCCACAGTAATCACACAATAAAAAGAAATAAAAGGCATCCAAATTGGAAAAGAGGAAGTAAAACTGTCATTTTTTGCAGACAACGTAATAGTATACATAGAAAACTCTATAGGCTCCACCCAAAAACTATTTGACCTAATAAGAGAATTCGGAAAACTAGTGGGATACAAAGTCAATATTCAGAAATCAAAGACATTTTTGTGCACTGACAATGAAATACCAGAAATAAAAACTAGAAAAAAGATCCCATTTACTATAGCAACACGAAGAATAAAGTACCTAGAAATAAACTTAACCAAGGAGGCATAAACCTGTACTCAGAAAACTACAGAACACTGAAAAAAAGAAATCAAGGAAGATACAAATAAATATAAGCATATACTGTGTTCACGGATTGGAAAAAATAACATCATTAAAATGTCCATACTACCCAAAGCAAACTACAGACTCAATATAACCCCTATTAAAATATCAATCACATATTTCACATATTTAGAACGAATATTTCAAAAAATTTATATGAAACCAAAAACAACCCCAAATAGCTGCGGCGATCTTGAGAAAGAAGAGCAAATTAGGGGGGATCACAATACCTTATATTTAACTATACTACCAGGTCACTGTAATCAAAACAGTCTACCACTGGAATAAGAACAGACACATAAATCAATGGAACAGAATAGAGAGCCCAGAAAAGAAAACCATGTTTCTTTGACCAGTTAGTATTTGACAAAGGGAGCAGAAGCATAAAATGGAGTAAAAATAGCCTCTTCAACAAATGGTGCTGGGGTTTTTGGAATGGTAAATGCAAAAAAAAATGAAACTAAAGCACCAACTTACACCATACACCAGAATAAACTCAAAATAAGCTGTGGCACCATAAATGTCCTAGAGGAAAACATAGGCAGGAAATTTTCAGTTATCCCATGCAGCAATATTTTTACCAATACATTCCCTACAGCAAGGGAAATAAAGGAAAGAACAAACAAATGGGACTTCATCAAAATAAAAAGCTTCTGCACAGCTAAAGGAAACATCATCAAAATGAAAAGGGACCAACTGTATGGGAAAATATATTTGCCAATGATATCTCAGACAAGGGTTTAATCTCCAAAATATATAAAGTACTCATATGACTCAACTCTAGGAAGACAAACCACCCCATTAAAAAATGGGCAAAGGACCTAAACAGACACTTCTTCTATGTAAGGAGGACACACAGAAGGCCCATAAGCATATGAAAGGATGCACAACATCATTAGCCATCAGAGAAATGCAAATTAAAATCACAATGATATAGCACCTCACACCAGTCGGAATGGCCATCATTACATTAACAAATTAACAAACAAGTGCTGGCGAGGTTGTGGAGAAAAGGGAACCCTACTGCACTATTGCAGGGGAATGCGGACTGATACACCCACTATGGAAAATAACATGGAATTTCCTGAAAAAAAAAAACTAAAAATGGAACTGCCTTTTGACCCAGTGATTCTATTGCTGGAATTATACCCTAAGAATCCTGAAACACCAGTTCAAAAGAACCTATGCACCCCAGTGTTCATAGCAGCATAATTTACAATAGCCAAGTGCTAGAAAAAGCTTATGTGTCCATCAGTAAATGAGTGGATCAAAAAACTGTGGTACATTTACACAATGGAATACTACACAACAGAAAGAAAGAAGGAGCCCCTATCTTTTACAACAGCCTTGATGCAACTGGAAAGCATTATACTAAGTGAAATAAGCCAGGCGGCAAAAGACAAATACCATATGATCTCACCTATAAGTGAAACCTAATGAACAAAACAAACAAATGAGTAAAATAGAACCAGTGGCACAGAAACAAGGAACGAACTGACAGGGACCAGAGGGGAGTAGGGAGAGGGAAGAAGAAAGGAAAGAAAGGGAAAGGCCTAGTTAAAGAATAAGTATAAATGACCCACGGACATGGACAACAGGGTGGGTTTGACTGCGGAGGCAGGTGGTGGGGTTGGTTGGGTGGGGTTGGTAGGCAGAGCAATGGAGGAAAATTTGGACAATTGTAATTGGACAATTAAAAAATTAAAAAAACATATAAAAAAAGAAGACATCTTAGTTATCTACAATGGAATATTATTCATCCAAAAGAAATGAAACCTTACTATTCACAAAAACTCAGTACCGAGAAGGTATTATGCTAAGTGAAATAAATCAGAGAAAGACAAATACCATGTCATTTTACTTACATGTGGAACCTAAAACAACAAATTAAACAAAAAAAAACAAACAGAAACACATTCATAGATAAAGAGAACAAACTAAGGATTGACAAAAGGGAAGGAGCTTTGGTTGTCTGGGTAAAAGGGAAGCAATTAAGAAGTGCAAGTTGGCACTTAAAAAATAGTTCCAGGGATATAAAAAACACAGAGAATATAGTCAACATCAGATTTATCAAGGCCAGTATTTCATAAGTTATATACACCTGAAACTAATATAATATTGAATGCCAATTTAATCGAAATATAAATTTAAATAAATACAATAAAATAATTGTGGTGACTGAAGGAAATATAAAATGAGAAATTCTTTTTAAATCACACCTTGGTTAAACAAACTGGTAAAATATGGCTACTGTCCAGTAAGTCCAGCTGGGTCAGCTATTGAAACAGATCATTCAGAAAGAGAAAAACTTCTACCTGAGTTTACATAATGATAAAGAGAAATGATTCACACTTATAAATATAAATATATGAAATACAGGGTATATTTATCATTTCTTCAGCAAAGTAAATGAGAAACATATTTCATGAACAAGCCAAAATGGGTTTTCATTCTGAATGATTATTTTCAACATCTTCATAGACCCAATTTACCAATTTATCAATATTTCAACTTCACTTTTCACTGTGAAAATCTTATTCAAATCATACTGCTAGATCTTCCATTCATTGAGTGCTTAGACATGCCAAATACCACTCAACATTCTCTCATACACGTAATGCTGATTGAGTATGCATTACCTTGTTTTGTGAAGGATATTTTTCTTGTTTCCCCCTTAAACCAAGGCTGGGGATACTAAGCAGCCTGTCCAAGGTTGCACCATAGGAAAATGGTGGAGCTGAAATGCGAGTGCACATCCTCTGATGCCAAAGAACTTGCACCACATCGCCACCTACAATTTCATAAAATTCCAAATACCTGGAACTTATTTTACATACTATTGCTTTCAACTTGCCTGTTTAATAGTTAATTCATAGAAGAGGTAAAAAGCATTTTCAATTAGACAAAGCGAATAATACTATTGGAACATTTACATTGTACCATTCCAAATGCATTTCTAAAAGTGAAATTAAAAGATATTTTGATTTATTATTATTTCAATTTAGGGTTCTATATTTTAGATATTCTTAATTATTCTTTAATAACCTGTTTGCAACTATTACTTTATGGTTAATTCAATATTTGCTAAACATCTATGAGATTCATGTCCTAAGTACCAAAAACTGCTTTCTACACTACTTTATACACTACTTTATACAGTTTCTATGAAATCTGCTGTACCATTAGCCCTGGATTTGCCTATCCATACGTGTCAGAAAGAACCACGCTAAGTTTTTATTGTTTGTACCTATCACATCTGTCTCTCATGGCAAGTGAACTAAAAGCTGAGTTGATGATTTGTAAAATCCCAGAAGTAAATCCACTTCAGGTTGCTCTCTTATTTCATTTTCGCAAGGACATATTTTACAGAAGCCATCAAAGTCATGTTTTCATTTGGTGTGAATTAAAGATGGATAAAATATGAAATAAAGCAATGTAAAAATCTAAACATCTTGTTGATGTGCCACTTAACAAAGCTATTTATAATTTCATGTTTTATTCAGAGCTATCATATACCACATTTTTAGATTTGGTTGTTTGTAGATAAAAGAAAGTGTGAAAAATACTCAATTAACCTTTGTGTCAAAAACAGTGTGATATATGGAAAAAGTATGGACTAGTTGGGTGAGGGTTTCAACACCCTCTTGAAAACTTAACCTTCACAAATGCCCATCTTCTTGGTTGTAAAAACATGAAAATTTGGTTTGGCAAGGTTGTTGTGAAATCGCACAGGTAAAGTGCAGGGCAGTGACTGCAGAGTAACAGAAGTCTTTTCATCAGGGAGCGCTAAGTAATCACAAATGCATGGAATCTAACAATGCGAATAATACAAATCATTTACATTTTTCAAGTAAATTTTATGTATATTATCACCACAACAGTGCAATGCTGAAAGTAGCAATTGCACATTTTATAGAAAGAATAAAGAACAGAAAGTTTACCTAAATTGAGAGCAACATGATAATAACCTAATATCATGTTTAGCTTTTTTCAGGACATTTTCAACACTTCTAAAGTAAATCCTCATATTCATTATCAGTCACTATTTCTCCCAAATCCTCCCTCCATCTCTAAGCAACTGTTTATCCACTTTCCATCTCTACAGAGATTGCCTGCTAGATATTTCACCACAAATAGTCATACAATGTGAGGGGTTTTGTCGTAGTTGCTGGTTTGTTTTATTGGCTTCTTTCACTTAGCATACAGTTCAAGGGTTCATCCATGTCATAGCACATCTCAGTACTTCATTACCTTTTTACAGACAAAGCTATTCCATTCTATAAAATATACCGTAATTTATCTACTTTTCAGTTGAACATTTGGGTTGTTTTCACTTTTTGGCTATTATAAATACTGTGTAATAAAGATCATGACTCCTTCTTTGGATGTCTGACGTCTGACAGGTTTTAAAGCTCACTTCTCCCTGTCCCCATTAGTCCCTCATCTGGGAAAGCTAATAAGAAATAAACCCCAGTATCTATGGTCAATTAATATTAGAAAAAGGGAATAGAAGCATAAAATTGAGTAAAAATTACCTCTTGGTGTTAGGAGATCTGGATAGCTACATGCAAAAAAAATAAAATTCCACCACCAGTTAAAAGCATACACAAAAATAAAGTCAAGGTGGATAAAAGACTTAAATATAAGTCATGACACCATAAAAGTCTTAGAGGATAACACAAGCAGGAAAATCTCAGATATTCCACAGAACAATATTTTCACCGATATGTCCCCTAGAGCAAGGGACATAAAGGAAAGAATAAACAAATGGGATCCCATTGAAATAAAAACCTTCTGCACAGCTAAAGAAAACATCAGCAAAATGAAAGGGAACCAACTGTATGGGAAAATATATTTGCAAATGATACCTCAGACAAGGGTTTGATCTGCAAGATATATAAAGAACTCACATGACTCCACTCCAGGAAGACAAACAATCCAATTAAAAAATGGGCAAAGACCTGAACAGACACTTCTCCAAGGAGGACATACAGAGGGCTCAGAGACATATGAAAGGATGCTCAGCATCACTAGCTTTCAGAGAGATGCAAATTAAAACCACAATGAGATATCACTTTACACTGGTCAGAATGGCCATCATAAACAAATCAACAAACAAGTTCTGGCAAGATTGTGGAAAAGGGAACCCTAGTACACTGTTGGTGGGAATGCAGACTGGTGCAGCTACCGGGGAAAACAGCATGGAATTTCCTCAGAAAACTGAAAGTGGAACTGCCTTTTGACCCAGCAATTCCACTGCTGGGATTATGCCCTAAGAACCCTGAAACACTAATTTAAAAGAACTTATGCACCCCTATGTTCATAGCAGCACAATTCACAATGGCCGAGTGCTGGAAACAACCTAAGTGCCCATCAGTAAATGAGTGGATCAAAAGTCTATGGTACATTTACACGATGGAATACTATGCTGTAGAAAGAAAGAAGGAGCTCCAACCCTTCATGACAGTATGGATGGAACTGGAGAGCATTATGCTAAGTGAAATAAGCCAGGTGGTAAAAAACAAATACCATATGATCTCACCAATAAGTGGAACCTAACCAACAAAACAAAAAGCAAGCAAAATATAACAAGATACATTGAAATAAAGAACAAACTGGCAGTAACCAGAGGGGAGGGGGAGAAAGATAACAGGGGAAAATAGGGAAAGGGTCATCAAAGAATATATATAAAGGACACATGGACAAAAACAAAGAGGGTAGGACTGAGGGTGGGAGATGGCAATGGGTGGTTTGGGGGGGGGTTCGTGGGGGGGCAAATAGAGACAACTGTACTTGAACAACAATAAAAAAAGAAAAAAGATACAGTTAATGAAGATAAAACATTAAAAAATAATTCCAACTTAATGGGTTCCTGAAATATTTAGACTTTTCACATCATTATTTTTGGTGTCTATTCAAATTTTTACAGCTAATCATAAAAACTATAGGACATGCTAAAGCATCTGCTGCATTGAGAGTGTGGAAGTGAAGCAGTAACATCACAACATCACAAAGTTATATTATCTCTACATTTGCTTTAGGAAGATATAACAATTATATATATTTTATTTTTTTTAAGATTTTATTTATTTATTTTTAGACAGAAGGGAATGGAGGGAAAAAGAGATGGGGAGAAACATCAATGTGTAGTTGCATCTCACATGGCCCCCCTGGGGACCTGGCCTGCAACCCAGGCATGTGCCCTGACTGGGAATCAAACCGGCAATCTTTTCGTTCATAGCCCGCGCTCAATCCACTGAGCTACACCAGCCAGGGCTATATAGATTTTATTTTTTTTTAATATTTTATTGATTATACTATTACAGTTGTCCCATTTTTTTCTCCACTTTATTTCCCGCCACCCTGCACCACCCCTCCTACCAGCATTACCCACCCCTTAGTTCATGTCCATGTGGCATACATATTAGTTCTTTGGCTTCTCCATTTCCTATACTATTCTTAACCTCCACCTGTTTTGTACCTACCATTTATGCTTCTCATTCCCTGTGCCTTTTCCCCTGTTCTTCCCCTTCCCCATCCCTGCTGACAACCCTCCATGTGATCTCCATTTCTGTGATTCTCTTCTTGTTCTAGTTGTTTGCTTAGAATGTTCTTGTTTTTGTTTTCGTATTTTTTAGGTTCACTTGTTGATAGCTGTGAGTTTGTTGTCATTTTACTATTTGTATTTTTGATCATCTTCTATTTCTTAGAAAAATCCCTTTAACATCATCATCATATAATAAGGGCTTGGTGATGATGAACTCCCTTAACTTGACCTTATCTGGGAAGCACTTTTTCTGCCCTTTCATTCTAAATGACAGCTTTCCTGGATAGAGTAATTGTGGATGTAGATCCTTGCCTCATGATTTTGAGTACTTCTTTCCAGCCTCTTCTTGCCTGCAAGGTTTCTTTAGAGAAATCAGCTGATAGTCTAATGGGAACTCCTTTGTAAGTAACTGTCTCCTGTTCTCTTGCTGCTTTTAAGACTGTGTCCTGATCTTTAATCTTGGGTAATGTGATTATGATGTGCCTTTGTGTGTGCTTCCTTGGGTCCAACTTCTTTGGGAATTTCTGAGCTTCCTGGACTTTCTGGAAGTCTATTTCCTTTGCCAGATTGGGGAACTTCTCCTTCATTATTTATTCAAATAACTTTTCCATTTCTTGCTCTTTCTCTTCTCCTTCTGGCACCCCTATGATTTGGATGTTGGAATATTTAAAGTTGTCCCAGAGGTTCCTAATCCTCTCCTCATTTTTTTTTAATTCTTGTTTCTTCATTCTATCCTGGTTGAATGTTTATTTCTTCCTTCTGCTTCAAATCACTGATTTGAGTCCCGGTTTCCTTTCCATCACTGCTGGTTCCCTGGGCATTTTCCTTTATTTCACTTTTTATAGCCTTCATGTTTTTCTCTATTTTGTGACCATATTCAACCAATTCTGTGAGCATCCTGATTACCATTGTTTTGAACTGTGTATCTGATAGGTTAGCTATCTCTTCATTGCTTAGTTC
>PVJI01009550.1:36705-64971 GCA_004026765.1 Micronycteris hirsuta
TTTTTTTTTTTTTTTTTTTTTTTTTTTTTTTTTTTTTTTTTTTTTTTTTTTTTTTTTTTTTTTTTTTTTTTTTTTTTTTTTTTTTTTTTTTTTTTTTTTTTTTTTTTTTTTTTTTTTTTTTTTTTTTTTTTTTTTTTTTTTTTTTTTTTTTTTTTTTTTTTTGGTCTCAGTGTTCCTGTTACATTGTAAGGGACAGAGCCTTAGGTATTCACCAGTGTGGGTCAACCCACGTTGCTGCACTGTGTAGCTGTATGTAGGGGAGGGGTCCCAGAGGGAGCAATGCCACTTGCTTGGCTCTTGGCCAGCATTCAGTCACTTTCCCCACTACCCACAAGCAAATTGGACCCTTGTGGTGCTGATTCCCAGGTGGGTGGTTTTGTGTACGTTTTAGAACCCTGTAGGTCTCTCCAATGAACTCTCCTGTCCAGCCGGGTAGTTTCTCCCACTGCCACAACCCCCCACAGGTTTTTACTGCCAGAGGTTTTGAGGCTTTATTTCCCAGCACTGGAACCCTGGGTTGTGTGGTCTGTCTCGATCCCCACTTGGTCCTCCCAGTTTAAATGCATGCAAATGTGGGACCTCCCAGCATGCCAGCCTCCACCTCACCCACCTGGCCCCCCAGCTGCTCCTCGCCGTGAGTCGTCTCTGCCCCAGCTGCATATCTCCACCCCACTGCCAGTCTGGATGAATGTATGTTCTTTAACTCCTTGGTTGTCAGACTTCCAGACAGTTAGGTTTTCTAGCAGTTCTGGTTATTTTTTGTTTTTAAATTTGTTGTTGTCCTTCTTTTGATTGTGTGAGGAGGCAAAGTGTATCTACCTATGTCTCCATCTTGGCTAGAAGACAATTGGATATATTTTAGAAATTAATATGTTAACATATTAATGATACACAGATGCCTTTTTAAAGTAAATAATCTATAAAATTAAAAATGGAATATTTTATTAAAAATCTATCTAAATGAATATTTGAAATAAATTATAAATGCTTTCCAAAATTCTTTTGATGGTTTTTAAATCATTTATAATTTCCATGATATTATTATCCATGCTAAGCATAGGCAAAAATTTTAGTTTTTTCTGAATTAAAATATTTTGATATCCCCAAAACTGCCCATCAACTTCTTGAAACTTATCCAGTCATCTCTGTTCTCTCAGTCAATGAGGGGAAAGGCATAAGCAAGGGGACTATAAAGGAGGGCCAGTGCTATAACCTTGCATGATCATTTGATCTTGGAGACATGCCATACACGCAGTCAAATGTTCCTGTTTCTCCATGAGCACTATTAAAGTTACTGAAATGTGACATCACCCTGGCTACAGACAAGAAAGGGCAAAGATCAATTATAATACAAAAGCCTACATTAGGTCATATTTTAAGAACCAATACAGAAGTTTTTACATCATCAGATGGTATCTTCTAGGTGACAGCCACAGAGAGTGTCATTTCCTACTGTGCATTATCCCTTTATCAGTTGTTTACTACTCTTATTTACCACTATAGTTTTTATGCTATGCAATGCCCAGGTCCTCATCAATGTCATGTAATTACCCTGTAATGTGCATTTTTCATGGTCATGCAAAAACAAGGGAACTAACACAGTTTAAACCACTGTAAGCCAGGTATAAACAACAGGGGGAAAGGTCCCTCCTAGAAATTAACACTAAGGTACAGGTTGTAAATGCTGCTATTGAATTTCTGCTTGTGCCTATCATTAAAGAGTGCTGGATGTGCTGCAGATAAGCAGGTTTTACTTTTGTAATAAATATTTCTGCTTAATCTAATATTTTTGTCTATTTAGCACATTCTATATTAACCTGATTATCAATTAGCATAGTCAAGAAAAGTTTCTCATTTCCAGCCAGATTCCTGGATTTGTGCCATGGAGCCTTCAGGTATCTCTGACTGCATCAACATTGTACAGCATCTTGCATACACAAGAGAGAAACTACTGCATCCAAATTGGAATTCAATTAATATCGTGGCAACATAGCATCATTAAAATGTATTTACATGAGAGACCAGCCTATGAAAGACATTAGCACTTAATCTACTTGAGAATGTAATATGAGAATACATAAAAGGATTTTGGTACAGGTTATATGCTGTATAACATTTGATAAATTGGGGGAAAGTCTGATACATCTTTTTTAAAATTCTAAAATAACTTAATATCGAGATGTGCAACATCAAAAGCATATTAGAAAAACAGGCATGTAAAGTGCCAGGTGATAAACAAGCAAGGTTTTTTTAAATTGGCAAAGTACTTGTATACCATTATATAACTTCAAACAAAGCTTTTGAAATATCCTGCCTTCATTGAATTGTTATAAATTCACAGTGCCTGATTTTCAAATACAGATGATAAAATGTACCCAGATAAGAGTCACAAAATGTTTACTTTTAATGGAATTCTAGTTCCAGAAATGGAAGTAAATGTGTTTTCTAGTAATAACACCTTTAATATATGTTGTGGAAAGGAATTTTATATAGTACACAAAGTACACAATCATAACTAGAGTTATATTTGTTTCACAGTCACACTCACCCAGTTTGAAGACACAGACGCTCAGTGGCTGTGGCTTCTTCCTGAGCTGCTTCTCTCTTTTCCTCAGGTCTGTGGCTCCAGAAGGACAAGCAAGCATCACAGTCTTTGTACTGCCAGGAAGCTCCAGAGCCACCATGAGATCAGCAGTGGCATGACAAACAGACCATGAAAGCCCCTTCAGGCACAGCCCTGAAGGCCAGCCCTTTTGGAGTCCCTTCCCATGCAGGGGAATTGTGCTAATAAAAGCAGGGGTTGAAACCAAATGGCCAAATTCTACCATCAGGAAGTATGTCGAGACCCAAGTGATCAAGAATCACACACACACAAAAAAAGCACAGCCTTTGTATCAATGATGGTTGTTTGAATTTTACTGAGAAAAATGATGAAGTTCTGGTTGCTGGATTTGGTTGCAAAGGTCCTTCTGTTGGTGACCTGCTTTAAAGTTGTCAAAGCAGCCAATGTCTCTCTTTTGGCCTTATGTAAAGGCATAAAGAAAAGACTAAGATCACGCATTTTGGTGGTGCAGACATAGCAATAAATTTTCATATGTCAAAATAAAAAACGATAAATAAAGACAGGTGTTCAATCATATGGACTGTTATTTCTGTTTGACACAGATTTCTCTGAAATCCACTTTGAGAACCTACAATATCTCCATATTGCTGTGAAGGTATGTGTTTATCTAAATTTTCAAGTAAATTAGGAAAACAATCACTATACATTTTTAAAGTGAATTTTCTTCACCATTTCTAACTTTTATTTTTAATCTTTTTTCTTTCTTTGACACAAGTCATTATTTACTCTGGAAAAGAAGCCAAATGACTTTTCTTTTGAGTTTTAAACATACTTAAAATATATTTTGCAAGCCATATACAGTTTTCAAGTTATAAGTCTGATAACACCAGTTAGAGATGATGAGACCTATCAGAAATTATCTGAATATAAATGTCGTAAATTTTTTCATTACTTCACATATAAATACAGTGCCATAGAAAGTACAAAGAAATGCTGTGTCCATGGGCTTAAGCATCAGAAAAGTCTGTGTTAAAGTCCCAATCATCTTGTACAAATTATTCAGCTTCTCAAGAATAAACGTCCATCTGTAAAGTAGGAAGCACATATACCTACTTCACAGTATTGTTGAGAGGATCCTTTGGAAACACAAATGTAAAGAAGAAAGCAAGTGCCTGACCCAGAGTATACATTTAATAATTGTTCAATTTTCTTTTCATCAACAGGCTTAAAGTTATATATGATGGTAAAATAAGTAAATAAATAAATTCTGACTCTATCCTGTTAAGGTAATAAATTATACTACCAGCGATCTGTAAAGTCTCCTTCTGCAATTATCTCTCAAAATAGATATGACTGTTCCTTTTATAGGCTATGTGTGAACGTTACAGCTCAACAGTCTCAGCTGCCTCTTTATTAACCTTCTATCTCCTATCGCTTTTACATATGATTTAATAGCTAGAGGCATGTTGCTTAAGGAACAAAAGAGCTTCTATGCCCAGGAATGAAGAGCTCTAGGTTCAAATTAAACTTTACAATGTAATCTTCAAAATCCTTCACTATTGCTTCACCTTCAGCATGCTTATCTCCTTAGCTTGTAGTTCAAGATGTTGGATTCCTTCATATCAATGACTTGCTGTTTATCTCTTATCATCATGACAAAATAAAAAAAAGCATGGATATGCTATGAAAATGCTCAGTTTTGACTCCAACATTATTCTTAAGCATCAGATTCTACTTTTGTAAAAGAATAACTACCCTGCCTATGTCACAGGAGAAAGTCAGCATTCATACAGAAATGTAGAAAATACAAGACAGTAAAAATAAAACTATAGGAAACATTTTAAGATAAGTTTGAACTTTAAGAGGGAATTCCAAGCAAATAATTGAGCCAGACTGATGGATGTCATGACCAGGGAATCTCATTCTGTAGTTTTATTATAAACTTAATGCAGACTATCTCTTCTAGAACTAAAAGAGTTTCCCTTCACTCACTAAAATGTCCTAATTTAAACTCCAAAATATTTACAACTAAATAAATGCCAAAACTTACCAATCTTCAATACTTTTCATAGGTTATTTCAATATGTGCATATGTACATATAAACATATTCACTTATTTATCTAAAACTATAGATGAGAACCACCTGAAATCTGGCTGAATAGAAGTCCTAAACAAGGGAAATAAAGAAGCCACACTGAGACTCATGTTGGAGGGGCAGAGAAATGGAACAGGCTGGTTACATACTTGGGTGGTGGATAAAAATCATGATGGATTTCTTGGCTAAAGAGATCCCTCCTGAAAAGCAAGGAGTTCTAGCCCCAAAACAGAACCCCCACCCAGGGTTCCAGTACAAGGAAGAGAAGTCCCAATAACTTCTGGCTGTATAAACCAGTAGGGATTAAGGCCAAGGGACACAAATGGGTTCTGGAGTCCCAGGCAATACCTCTTAGAGGCCTACATGAACTTACTCGGACTCACTCCCTCTAAGCTCCAGTGCTAGGGTAATAGCTTAAAAGGCACCAGAGCCATATGAGTAGGAACTGAGTGTCAGCATCAGGGAAAGAGCTTGAAGGGGCAGTTTTCTCCCAGGCAGAAAGGCTGGCAGAGGTCATTGTTCCTTTACTGAGGCTTCCCTCCAACAAAGCCAGCTGGTGGGCACCATATCTGAGACTCCATCAACCTGGCTATCACTGTTTGCTCCACCCCAGTGATTCTCTGAGGTCCCATCCCACCCAAATCTTAGGCCCACCCAAGTTGTTTCAAATGGTTTTTCTATACAAATGGCCTGTATTGGCTCATGCTTTAGACTTTCCTAAAATTTTTCAAATAAGCAGCATCAGGCCTCATCACGCCCTGTGCCCCTTACCTCTCACTAAGTGACCCCAGGCACTGCACTAGCATGAACCTGTCTTAGTTTTCAGCTTGGTCTTTCATGGGCACCTGTAAGCTCAGCAAGTAACGGCCAACTACAGGTTACTTTGCAGCCCACACCAGTGGCCCTGGGCAGAACACAGGAAGCTGCTGACCTTGGCCAGAACCTCTAGGGAGGCCCCAGAGCCAGCACACACAGTGGACAGCTTCAGACCATGTCAAAGCATCACCACCCAACAACTTCCACTAGAGACACAGCCAAGGGGCATACTTAGCAGGCACCAGAGCCTTGCTGAAGTAAGCATAGCTTCGTGGGGTGGGCCCCTGCACAGAGAGCTGATCCTCCATGGTGGTTGAAGCTTAGAGGTTGGTGATCTCAGCCAGTCCTTGCAGCTGATAGCCTGGGAGCAAATCACTGCCATTGACATGCCAACAGCAATCAAGTCTCAACTACAATAGGAGGGTGTACATTGCCCATACTGGGGCACACATCAGGTGCCCAGCTTGGCTGATTCGGGAGGCTATGTAACTGGACCCTACTATATTAAAGATTTTATTTTTATTTATTTTTAGAGAGGGGGGAGGGAGAGAAGGAGAGAAACAGCAATGTATGGTTGCCTCTCACATGGCCCTCATGGGGACTTGGCCAGCATCCCAGGCATGTGCCCTGACTGGGAATCGAACCGGGACCCTCTGGTTCCCAGCCGCACTGAATCCACTGAGCTACACCAGCCAGGGCTGGACCCTACTATATTAGATGACTCTACCAAGCCTGGGAGACATAGCAGCTCTACCTAATACATAGAAACCAACACAGAGAGGTTGCCAAATCAGGAGACAAAGAAATATGTCCCAAAAGTAAAAACAGAGCAAAACTCCAGAAAAACAACCAAACAAAATAGAGACAAGCAATCTACTTATCTGGTTATAAGGATGCTCAATGAACTTAGTGAGGACCTCAACAGCATAAAAGAGGAGCAGTCAGAAGGATACACTAACTGAAGTGAAGAATAATTTACAGAGAATCAACAGTAGAGTGGATGAAGCTGAGAATCAAAACAATTATTTGAAATATAAGGAAGTAAAAAATACCCAATCAGAAAAACAAAAAGAAAACAGAATCCAAAAAAAAAAGAAAAAAATGAGAATAGTATAAGGAGACTCTGGGACAACTTCAAGTATACCAACATTTACATCATAGGGGTGCCAAAAGGAGAAGAAAGAGATTTGAAAAACTAAAAATCTACTTAAAGTATATAATGACAGAAAATTTTTCTAACCTGGTGAAGGAAATAGACATACAAGTCCAGGAAGCACAGAGAGTCCCAAACATAATGAACCCAAAGAGGCTCACACCAAGACAAATTATAATTAAAATAAAAAGTTTGGCCCTGGCTGGTGTAGCTCAGTGGATTGAGTGCAGGCTGCAAACCAAAGAGTTGTCAGTTGGATTCTCATTCAGGGCATATGCCTGGGTTGCTAGCCAGATCCCCAGTGGGACCCACATGAGAGGCAACCACACACTGATGTTTCTCTCTCTTTCTTCCTCCCTCCCTTCCCCTCTCTCTAAAAATGAATAAATAAAATCTTTAAAAAAAAAGTTTGAAGACAAAGAGAGAATCTTAAAAGCAGAAAAAGAAAAGCAGTTAGTTACCTATAAGTGAGCTCTCATAAGGCTGTCAGCTGATTTCTCAATAGAAACTTTGCAGTCCAGAAGGAATTAACATGAAATATTCAAAGTGATGAAAACCAAGGATCTACAACCAACATTATTCTATCCAGCAAGGCTGTATTTAGAAGCAAATTGGGCTCATATGACAATTCCAGATCAAATTGAAGAAGGAAAAACTTGTTCTAGAATATTTAGAATTTTTTAAATTTTCCTTGCATATATATGTATATATGCATATATAATTATTATACAAACAATACACATGCATTTTTTAAAAAACAGTAGAAACTGAAAAGAAGTTTAAAAGAATAACCTATAATTCTATCACACTGCTTATATTTTGGAGTATATATTTCATGATATTTTATGTACATGCATATACCATACTTTTAAAAAGTAAATATTACTCCTAGTTTTATAATTATTTTTCTCACTTACATGTGTTAAACATCTCTTCATGGCAATAACTGTGTATGTATATAATAATTATAATTGCTTCAGTTTATTCCACTGCATGCACCAAATTTTACTTGCAAACCTAATATAATTAGATATTTACATTGCTTTAATTATTTTTATATAAACAATATTATTATAAATATGCCTGGATCCATGTACAATTGTCTAATTACTTTCCATAGAGTAAATTTCTAAAATTTGAATTCCCTTTGTCAAAGAATATGTCTCTTTTTAGCTTTCAGCATATTTTGACAAATCCTCCAAAATGTTTTACTTTATTTTCACTCTTACTAGTAGGGCTGGAGAATGCTTCTTTTCTATATTCTCATTAACATTGAGTTTTAATTTTTCAAAATTTATATGTAGAATATCTTGCTTTACTCACATATTTTTATCACTACTAAGGTCAATGTTTACATATATCTTAGTTGGCCATTCGTTTTTCTTATTATACGAAATGCCACTTCTCATCCTTCGCTCAGTTTTTCAATTGATCAGTATTCTCCATGTTGCTTAATAAAGAGCATTTTATATGTTGATGTTGATAATCTTTACCTGTGTATATGCTACAAATTTTTTTTTCAATTCTTTTCATCCTTTAGGTGTACTTATTATAGTTTTTAATATATGGAGGGGGTTTTTTTTGTTTTGTTTTTTAGAGAGAGAGAAAGTGGAAGGGAGAGAGAGAAAGAAAGAGAAAGAAAACATTGACATGAGAGAGAAACATTGATCAGTTGCCTCCCATTGGCACCCCAGATGGAGATCAAACCCACAACTTAAGTATGTGCCCTGGCCAGGAATTGAACATACAGCCTGTTGGGGTAGGGAAAGCCTTTCCTACCAACTGAATCAACCAGCCAGGGAAGTATATGGAGGTTTTAAAATCATATGTATCAATTTTGTTATGGTTTCCAGTTGTAAATTCTTCCCAGCACTAAGGCGCATAAATAGACAGCAGGGTACCCCAGTCTCCTCGGGATTTAGATCCCAAGTTCACAAACGCCCTTCAATCCCCTCAGTGTGTGTGAGGGCACATCTTTTATGCCTCCAAGGCTCCTCTGCTTCCCCACGGTGGCATTCAACAGCTGTACTACCAATGTCCATTTTTCTGTCTCTACCTCCCTGAGGTTATCAACCTTCTTACTGATATCTTGGCATAAATGGAAACTTCTAAATTAGTTCTCACAGTTATTGTCCAGTGTGCATTTATAACCTATATTTAAACTCACTGACATAATTATCCTAACCACAGTGTTATTGGTAAAAGTAATCAATTATACAAGCACTTAGTACTATGTACTTCTTCAAAACATGTCATAATTGTAATACTCATATTAATTATACAATTGCTAGGTAAATATTTGTTGCCTCTCTAGAGAAAATCACATTTATTTTGTACATTACTGAATCACCATTATACTTCATTAACTATAATAAGAGGTATAGAATAAGTGAGAATTGTGAATGAATGAATCAAATAAATACTAGAGAGTTTATAACCAGGATCTCTAGACAAAATATCACAGTATTGCTCTGATTTTCTTTAAAGTAACTTAAAATATTTTAGTATTTCTATGCATATTATGATAGGAAACACTACAAAAGGAAAGACCATGAAGAAAATTTCTAGTTTCATTTCTGCTTTCATTAATGTGTCATTGAAATAAATCGAGAAACCAATAATATTTAAATTTTAAAATAACAATTGAAGTCATTCTATCAAACATTTTACATCAAAAGTATTTTGCCTCAAGTTGCCCATTTTTTAAAAGCATATATAAGCAGCAAAGCACATTGCTGGACAAGAGAATAATAAAAACAGACGGAAGACATTTTCAGTTGGATGACCTTTCAGTTCACAGGACTGAATGAGGATGAAGCTAGTTATGCTAAATAACTAGTGATTCTTCCGAGCACCTGTTCTGTCTCCTGAAAACATTCAACCTTTGTTTCTGAATTCTTGAGAATAACAGGAGCTTGTGATGGAAGGCAGATGTGACTTGACACTGATGTAACTGTACAAGCCAATCTACTGATTCCTCAAGGGTAAAAAAATGCACAACCTTGAAAATGAATTCTAAATATAACAAACATTTGCTTAAAGACTTTCCTCATACTTTACATTTTTCAATGAAAGTGGTGAATTCTATTTTATTGTTTTGCCTTTTAGCATAAGTGGCAACAAAATCAAACTGGATTTATTTACAACCTTTAATAATATATGATTAAAAGTATGTTAAATTCATTTTTAGTATATGAACATATTTTTTTAACAGAAGAATAAAGTAGATCAACATCTCTGAATTCACATCTTGGTTCTAGCTCTATATTGGACCAGTTATTGGCTATATGAACTTGGACAAGTTCTTCAACTTCCTGGTTTTTTTGGGGGGGCGGCTATGAAATGGGGTTTATAATACCAACTATTGACAATTATCTCAATTAACTATTGAATCACTTCATGTTCATCATTACTATAGTGTACACATAAAAAACAAATAACTATTAGAATTATTTGGATTATTATGAATAAAAACCTAAATTATAGCAATTTCATAGGCATAGATCCCTGTATATTCCCTCAAGACCCAGACCATAACCAGTTTTATGAACTATGCCTTACCCACAACAGATCTGATTGGTTATTCATCTGAGCTCCTATTTCCTCATGATTAGTTAATATAATGAGATTTATTTGTTAAGTTACTATTAAGATAAGTTACTTGGGCTGGATAAGACCCTTCAAATGGAATTGCTTAAGGAGCAAAAAGTATTCACAATTCCATGAATTATGGGGTTTTTGTTTTACAGAGTGAAGTGACCAGGGAAAACTTCAGGTAATAAAGAGGAAAAAGTGGAGAAATGAGGTGGCAGAACTAATTGAGGAACCTTGGAGAAAAGAACATATACTTGAAGAAATTTATTAAGTTTCTGGTGTGTATTGTGCAATGTGAGTCTTCTCCCCCACCAAATCTTTAGTAAAATATCTATTTACATTGACAGCCTTGTAAAATTTGATGGGTTTGGAAGAGGAGTTTCACCAAGTAGCAAGTGCATTCTGAACGGTTTTAGAGGAGAAAGAAGACTGCCACCAAGAGCTCCGCCATCTGCCGATTTCTATGGCTAGCCTGCGAGTCCCCACACTGGGACAACGTCATCGACAGATCGTGCCTGCCAAAGAGTCTAAAGAGATTCTGGGGATTATAAGAAAAGTTCTTACATGCCTTTAACCTTTCCAAACTATAAAATCTCGTCTTCTGTTAATATTGTGAGCTAAATTTGTAAATGCAGTCACATTATCCCTTTAAAGAACAGTGAGACTATGACAGAAACGATGTATCTAAACCCAGTAACAAATACATCTAAACAGAAATACATATATTAACCTATTTATTATTTTGCTTAAGTTTTAAATAAAGTTTTCAAAAAAAAAAATAGAGTTTTAACATGACATTCTAAGAACTGATTTTTAGAACCAGGATATATCAAAACAACACTTAATTTATAAAAATTACTAATTGCAGAATGATTTTTCAATATTCCTTAATTAAACCATAGTGTTTGCCAGCTAAATTACGATGCCTATTTCAGTGGGGAATAATGAAGCTAAAGCAAAATTTAAGGGCTCAGGAATACCAAAGTAAGGAAAAAGCATATTTTAAAACAGTATGAGAGCAAAGGAAGTTAGGGAAAAGAAACCTAAACACATTGCAATAAATCCATTACTTATTTTAATAAATTCCAGATATAGTTTTAAAAATAAGGTCTAAAAAGTGTCATTTCAATCACTTTATCACAGAAATCCACTGGTGCTTGCAGTCAAAAACATTAGACACATTACACCTCTTGGACACCTAACTGCATATTGGCAGGTTCGCCAGTGTAGACCCCTTCGAAAATACAGATAGACTGACTAGAGCGTATTTCCTTTGCCTTTAGTTTCTATTTAAAGACCATGAGATTAGGCATGGATAATTTAGTACAATAGGAGCAGTATTTTTTTATTATCGTTTATCCTATTACCATTCACCCCCCTTACACTTCCCCCCCCCCGCAACCACCACACTATTGTCCATGTCCATGAGTCCTTTTTCCTTTTTGCTCAGTCCCTCCATGCGCCCCCCACAGCTGTCATCCTGCTCTCCACCTATGAATCTGTTTCTATTTTGCTTGTTAGTTCAGTTTGTTCATTAGAATGATATCAGTGATGTGGTACTCTATTTGGGATGGTCAAAATCTACACAATTCTTAAACAATATCTCAAACATGGGTCTACTATTTTGATTGAATTCACTACTCACTAGCATAACCAACTTTGCTATTTAGGTCTATTGAACTCAAACTGATGGAATCATTGTCTCTGAGGAGCAAAAAGAATTCCAGAGCCACTCATTTCTCAAACTCTACAAGACATTGTCGGAAAGGGAGATAATGATGAAGGAAGAGCATGAAAGTCATACATAAACTTTTAATGTTTTTATGCTCTCTGCTTGAATATTCTAGAAATGTCTATGCCTACATCAATCCAACTGTGATGCTCTGTCCAATTTAAACTTTTAAAAAGATTACGTAACTGAACAAAACTTTCACATCTTTCAACTTATTAGCTGCCAGAGTTTCTTTCCTTCTTTTCTTTCTTTCTTACTTTTTTTTTTCTGTGTGTGTGTCTTCACGCGGCTGGATCCTTTTATATTAGGATCCTATTAGCTGGCTTTGAGATGATGATAACATAACTTGGCCAGTTCAATTACCACATTTTGTCAGTCATTTTCCTCTCATGCACTTAATGTCTGCTTTGTACAGGTTGAAAGACACTTAGTGCAAATCCCCCTTGAAACTGAACACACATAAGTTTACATAGTCATATATTAATGCCAGGCAATCTTTCATCCCTACCTGCTTGTATCCTTTTTCTGATTGCTCCATTAGTCCTTCTCCTCTGAAGTTTCAAATGAAGAAAATGTAATGCCATTTTTAAGTACAATGAGAATGGATAAATGAACAAAAAAGGAAGTAGCATTTAGAGCCATTAATTGTTCTAACAGGCTCAACCTGGGAAACATGAACAATGAATATGCTAAACAAGAGAGGATAAGCACATTATGCTTTAGAAGCAAAGTAACAATCTGAGAGAGATCATCACCACAAAGGTGGAAAACACTGGGTGCGTTAGCAAGTGCTGCCTGCTTCTTCATTGTGATATTGTTATAACAAGTATGAGAGTCACACTGGTAGAAAGCTTTGTGTTTGGATGGGTGGGTTCTCACTGACAAAACTAATATTAAGATGCAAAACTCTCTTTCACAGATCGTGTGTATATATTCAAATGACATGATGATTTAAATTATTTTTGCTTTTTTATTTAAATTTAAGAGATTGTGTTATTTGTATGTGTTCAAAGATAACCTGAGACATATTAAAATTTTAAGAGTTTATTTGAGTAAAATTTGGGCAGCACCAAACCAAAAGTGACTAGAAACTTCAGGGCTTTTATAGAGAAAGGGTGGAAGCAAAGCAAGGAAATTATTGTCTATAACCTAAAGTCTAATGGGCTGTTTGTGATTTGTTGTCCTTAGGTTTCAAGTTCATAACCCTAAGGTATTTAAATACTTAGATTTGGGTTTGCTCATGGAGGCTATCACAGCATCAGAACCACCTCCATTAAATGGCCTCCTTTTCTAATTAATTCAGTACATGTGTTGTATGTGTGTGCATGTGTGTCTCTGACTATGAGGGAGAACTTTCAAAGTAGGCTTAGTTGCTAACATTCTGGTAAAGAATATATAGCAAAAGGTGAGGGAGAACAAAGAACCATAATTCACAAATCTCTCCCCTCTATCAGAGAGATAGTGTGGTGAGGGAGTTAGGGCTCAGAGAGTATACTCCTCAGATCTCAATCTAGGCTCTGTCACTGACTTGCTTTGTGATCTTGAGCAAATTACTTTTACAAAAGTAGGAGAAACAAAGAGAAGAATATCTGCAAGTCTGTTCATTTCACCCAAAAAAGACTTAAATAACCACATTAAGTTTGTTTAAGACCAAAAGAAATGAATATACTTTTAAATTTATGTTGAAAGTATATTTCTACACATTCATAAATACTGCCCCAAATCCAGCTGAGTGAATGTTTCTGTTAATAATTCAATCAGATATTAAAAAATATAGAAGCCACCTTTTCTTTTTGATAGGAGTGTTTCCATAAATGTGACCCTGTTACAGTTCCTTTCCATGAAAATCAATTGTGCTAAAACATATGAAAACTGGTTCTATCCATACTATCAAAAGGCCGAATGTGTTCTCACTTAAGACTCTAAATAAATAAACATTTGTTTGGTACAAGAAATAACAAGAATAAAGTATAAAGGATGGCATATCTTTAATTGACAGAGAATTGGGGGTTTAGAGGGTGGCTAATTTTTTGGTTGTTTTTGGTTTGTTTTAGATGCAGTTCAAGTTTTTAGTTTTCATGCTCATGGAGTGTCAAACAGCCAAGAAAGTACTTGTCATTGAAGCAAAGAGGGCAATGCCAGCCCAGAAGAGATTAGTGTGGTTTTCTAGGATTAGAATTTGCATGCAATTTGGAAGCAGTAGAAATCCAAGGGCCAAGAGTACATTTGGTTTGCACTACTTAACATCATAGTTTTCCCTGAAAAATGTTTACGATAAAATAAACCTCTTTTATCTCCCTTTGCAGGATTTAGCTTTACAAATCTTTTCTCAGGAAAAAATGTAAACTATATTTCCCATTTTGAATTAATTACAACCTCTGACACTTATCCAATCTAAAGTTACATATTTGATAATCCATGAGGACAAGAGGAGAAAAAAAATATTCTTAAGTATCCCAATGTAAGTATAACGTAAAAAATTTAGCCAGATTATCTTGAATGACCACAAAAAAAAACCTTACAGTTTAAAAAATATAAATAGCAACTGACAAAGATAAAGTTTTGTGTTGGTAATTATTTCCCTTTCTTACTAAACATACAAAATATGTTTCCTAAATTGTCATATACAATATATATTATCTGGAGTCTGAATATTTTTAGTTAGAACTCTGAATTATACTCTGGAATAGATACATATTTAACTGCATAATATAGATGCAAGTTTAACAAGGAAAAATTAATATATATTCATAGTTCACAATTTCAGAAACAAGACATTAGTATTCATTAAATGTATGAGTTAAGAGCATGTCTTTTTTAGTGTTTGAGAAAATAAGAGGGAGGGGAGAGGATGCAGACAAGTGTAATTGAACAACAGTGAAGTAATTAACAATAAAAAGAAATAAGAGAAACACAGGAACCGGGAGATGTGAAAATCTGGTCCGTAGAGTTGACTCTTAGAGTTCATCAGGCTTTACTGGGATACAGTTTTTAAGCACACCTTTTTATGACTTTCAGTTTCAGCCTTCCCCGAGGGACTACAGAAAATTTAATAGGTCAATGAGAAGTTTAAGATCAGGTGTTCTTGGTAACTATGATAGCCACGTCACCATCAGAAGCTGGGCAATATCCTGGGTCTTTTGACTCTTCCTTTGTTGAAACTTTGTCTCTGCCTGTATGCTCACTGTTCTATCTATCTCCCACTATAAAAAGAAGGAAAGTATGATTTAGAATAAAATTTAAAAGATGATAAATAAGATGTCATAATTCATATCCATGTTTCACTTCTTTCTTGGGTATCTACTTATGTAGATATTTTAACACTATTAAAAAAGATAATGGTGAAATACATAATTAACAGCATGAATAATCAACTGATAAATTTTTTTGTGGATGCAAGATGGCAGGAATTAATACTATGCTTGACTCTGCCATAAGCAAAAGTCTATTTTCAAATCCCCTACTAGTTTTCCTTGTTTTGTAACTTTGGTCTTCTTACTCACTCTTGACTCATTGGATTGTTTTACTGGTGCTGAGCTCATGAATCATAATGAAACCTGCATCAGCTGTTCGTGGACCGCGCTATGCTTAGAAAGGCCCACGCATACTACAACTGAAAACTAGGTGTAAGCCACAGAGAGATAACTCGTTTTAGAGATTCTCCTTAGAAGGAAAACTCTAAGAGACTAATAGTTTTCAACTAGCTGTATTCTTCTCTATGGCATTAATTCCTTCAGTAGCTACTTGAATGTCTGTTTTATTTCTCTCCAGGAAAATGATTTTGTAAGAATTGTTCAAGTCTTTCTCTTAGTGTTAAAGTAGAAGCTTCTTAAAGGTTCTATATGTGAACCAGCAAAATCATCAGGCAGCCAGCAGTCTAATGTTAATGTAAATTGTTTGTTCTATTTAGTATGGAATACAGAACCTCAAGTTTATAGCTTCCAAGGTTTAAAAAGAGACTAAGTTAAAAACTGTACTAAGTACTATACATTTGCAACAAACGACAGTGTTGGTCTATAGCAGAAACTTGTAGCAAGACAAATTAAGTAGATCATTAGAATTATGATTAGCTTAGTCATATTTGAAGAAAGATATTTCTCTGTCATATTTTATATTTTTAAATTTTATAATATGTTTACATTCAAATGATGATAACAAGGCTCTCAGATTTTATCATATATCCTACAAGAAAAATGAACTAGGATGTTTTATAGTTTCTTAAACTATAGAAAATAATTAATAGGTATGTCAACATTCATTAATTAAAAGTATTAAATTTGAAATTTCCATCTGAAACACCTATCACTAAAAAAAAGGTAACTTTATTAACTTTCACCTACATAGACTAGAAATTGGTATAACCAGTCTAGAAAATTATTTGATAGAGACTCCTGAAGATGAACATATGCAAACTCTATGACCCAGCTTTTAGGTAAGGTATATATCAAAAAAAACTGCAAACACATATTTACTAAAATATATAAATATAAATGTTTAGAGCATCAGTATTTATAATAGTTCCAAATGTGAAACAATCCAAGTTTTCATTTATAGTAGGGAATACAAAGCATTTTCTGTAATCATGCAATGAAATACATTACAGCAACAAAAATGAATGGACTAGCATAAAAATGCAACTCAGGGATAAACTGCAGAAACAAAACCTTAAATAAAATAAACCTAATGCTTCAAAAGTATATGACTCCATTCACACAAAGTTCAAAGATGGTCAAACTAAGCTATGATAGTAGAAGTCAAGGTAGAGTTTATTCTTGGTGTAAGGTGGGAAGAAGGTTGGGTTGGGTGACACTAAGGAGAGAGGAGGGGGCTTCAAGTTCTGAGAATATTCAGTTTTGTTCTTTACCTGGATGCTGGTTACACATGGGGATTAACATTTACGATACTTTGAAATACACCCTTACATGTATTTTAAGAGTTAAATCTCAATAAGATTTACATAAACAGAAAGACTCCAGCTACATACTCAGTCATATTCCCTGGGGATCATGAAATATGAAATAAAAGTCACTTTCAAAATGCTTGACCTGATATAAAGATAAATTTGTGAAATTCCATTGCCAAAGGAAAACTCCAGCATTACCAAATTTGATATTTGCTCTTCTTTTTCAACACATTCATCCCAGCACACCCCCAAAATGTCCATGTTACATACACAAAAGCACACACACCTACCTACACCTTGAAAGCACAGTCCGTTATAATCCAGCATACACTCATTCCTATTTCCTTTTGTTCAGATCTGCTTGCACATTACCAACAAATTTGCCGTACAGTTTATACTACCTTAAATTAGCTAAATAATTGACACTGGTTGATTAATGTCTGTTTGAAGAAAAGCAAATTACAATATTATAACCTTATCTTCTGCTATTAGAGATGTGATTTAGCTGATAGAAAAGATAATATCTTGAGATTATAATATTTCCATTTCTTAACACATTTCACAAATGATAAACAAGTATGATCCCTAAGTAGATGCATATATTGGTGTTAGCCTTTATTTGCACCTAATATATTGAATTAATTTTTAAAGTACTCATTCAGTACACACTTAGGGAGAGGTTACCATGTGGCAGGCACTGAAATAGGTTCCGGTGATACTAAGTTAAATAAGAAATAATACCCCCAGTGAACTTTTATTCTATTTGGGGCAAGACACACGTAAATACAAAACCACAGTGAAGTATAAAAAAAAGATATGGAAGGAACATCCATAGCATGCTGGTGTGCTGATAGGAGCACAAAGGAAAACAGGGGTTCCATACTTGAGGCCTTCATAGGACAGGTTACCCTCAGGCAAAGTTTTTAACAAACGTGTGGAAGGGAGGAGAATGGGAAATACCATATTTTGCCGTGTATAATACACACCCATGTTTTTGTGCATTATACATGGGATTATTATACCCATGGTATGTAATCATTATACCTATGTATAATGCACATCCTTATTTTTCCCTCAAAAATTTGGGCAAAGACGTGCTCATTATACATGGCAAAATACAGTAACTAATCAACTAAGAGAAATAGGGAAGATCCCAGTCAGTAAGGTCAGCATATGACCAAATCCCAAACTTTCCTGATTCCTCAGATGTTAAGTATAATTTCCAACTTTTATATAAGCCTGACTCTCAAATAGCAAGATAACTGCAGACAGTTTTTATGTGTTCAAGTGGCAACAGATGAAGTCAGAGTACCAGGCGGAAAGCATGTTATGAAGGGTCTTATGTGGCAATTTACTTAAAGACTATCTTCATCCTTAAAGTACTTTGTTCAAGATCACGCAACTGATGAGAGACAAACTAGGATTTCAATCCCAGTCCGACTCCAGAGCTCCTGCTTTTCACCATTATGCTACACTGCACTTCACTTTAGAAAAAAGACATTGGTGTGGATGTGACCAGGTACAGAGCATGGGTCCCCGAGGGCTAGGGAGTCCCACTGTTACCCCAAATCCTGCAGGGGGTCAGGAAGGGGGCCACAGGCATGCTCACAGAGTAGAAAGTACAGCATTTAAGACACATTGCATAACAAAGGCAGATTAACAGCCAATACCTTCCTGAAAAGATCTCTGAAGCTGCAGAACTGTGTATGTCAGGTGTCCCCAACCCCAGGCTGTGGACTGGTACCAGTATGTGGCCTATTGGGAACTGGGCCGCACAGCAGGAGGTAAGCAGCATACAAGCAGAATAAGCTTTGCTGGCAACACCCAATAATGCCTGAGCTCCATACTCTCCTGTCCGCCCTCCACTGTCTATGGGAACATTGTCTTCCACAAAACCAGTTCCTGGTGCCAAAAAGTTTGGGGACCACTGGTGTACATGACTGTGAGAATATGCAGTGACTTGTGACGTAGTCAGGGGGAAGTTCATACAGTGCCTGCGTGATCTACAAGGGGATGAATGCCCTCCATGGATGCCTCTGCATGGCCTGGACCTCTTGCTCTGACTAATGCTGGTGGCAAAAAGAGGGTCAAAGGCGCTAGGGAGCTGACAAAAATGGCAGACATTAATGCACCATGGGAAGAGCGGGATGTTAGATCACACAGGAAGTTCTAAGCTGAGCATTTAAAATTGGAGCAGAAAGTCTAAAGGTCAGTCAGCCACAAGGTCTGCTCGGAGGTCAGACATGAGGTCTGGAGAGACAGCTGCCACCAGGCAGGGAGGTCTGCCTGGAAGTCTGCCTGCAGAAGACAGTGGCAGAGCTGGCAGTGCTGCAGGGACCTGCCTGGCCGATCACACGGAGACAGGAGAGGTGCTTGGAGCTGAACTGTGACCCAGAATGCTGTGCTGCAGACTTCTGCTTTTCTGAAAGACCGCACCTCTGAGTGGCCTATTCTGAAACTGACCTGGCTTGGCAGAGGGAGGCTGTATTATTTGTTTTGAGGTGTTTTTAAAGGAAGCATAACTTAACCGCAGAAATCCGTATTCTAAATCTGTAGAGCCTTTAAATAAACAACCCACTTCCCTTTTCACCAAACTCTTCCCTTGGGAGTCACGCTTCTTGGTAGCAGGTAGTCGAGCCCCATGGCTGTTCCAGAACACCATTGGCTGGTTCTGGAACACGGACACTGCTTTGAAGACAGAATTGAATTAGATTGTCAGAGCAATTAGGAAGCTCTTGCAGTGATTTAAATGATGATTATCTAAGTGGAAAAGGAATTGGGGGTGGGGGATAGGGTGGAAAATCCAAAGGAAACATTAAAAGCCAGTTCAGAGATTTAAAGATATTAATAAAATCACTCCACAAAATTTAGTTTTTCAGGTCTGTAACATTACCTCAAACCATTACCGAAATAAAGAAAACTGTAGGATCAGGCAGCCCAGGGCCCACATCCAGATCATTGACCTTCTAATTCTGTGTGCTTGGGCCAGCGTTTTAATCACTGAGCCCTCACTGGTCTTCAAAATGGGAGGAGTCATGTTTAATCTTCTAGAGACTGTGTAAAAATTAAATGAAGTAATGTATATCTATCACAATGCCTAATGCACAGTAAGCCTCCTCACACCGAGATAATAATCAAGGTTGAGCAAATGTTGCTCTTTACACAAGTATATTGTTTCATTTTAATGCTGCCTCTTCCAAAAGAGCATATAAGGAATGGAGCTGAATGTAGGTCCAGCTGTCTGGCACAACAAAGGCCAAACTCTTAATAAAGGTGCTGGTGAAAAGGAAAGTAGTTTATTACGATGCCAGCAAACTGAGAAGATGGGGGACTCGTGCCTCAAAGTCCATCCTAACGTCTCAGCGGAGGCAGAGGGAAGCGAAACAGAGACCAGAGGAGAGGGTTGAAAAGTTCTCTCCGTGCAGACTAGCGCAGTCCATTCCAGTACAGCAAGGGATGGTCTGGGGCGCATCCTCCTGGTTTAGTCACCCTGGCTTCATGGCATCTTGGCTCCACGGTGGAAGTTCAGCAAATCTCCCAGAGCTGGGATGCCTGAAGGTCAGAGTCTGTATCTTTTGAAGTTAGTTCCTAGGAGTCTTGCACAAACATGATGTTCATCTACAAGCTACATACTAGAGTCAGCATTTACAGAAACAATGTCAAAAGAAGGGTGAGGTGGGTTGCGATTCCCCACTGTTATAGAAAGTGCATATGGGGAATTCTATCTCCTTAGGAAGAGAAATTGAAGGGTGGTTCTGTGTGTGCCGGTGCCACTGATTTGGACATGCACACATCTTGACTCGGCTTCCTGATGACATCAAAGTTCAGAAACCATTTTGGGGACTAGCGATGTTAGGTGAAGGGTGCATGTGAACATATATTTGTCTCTTCTCTTAGCCCTATTTTCTTTGCTCCTTCAAATTAAATCTTTCTTAAGTTCTTTTTACTGAAATAATCAAATCATCATTGCCTCCCTCTGTTCACGTCATGTTGAATGTTCACTTTTGTTATTTGTGAGTTGAAAAGGGTGTTAAGTGAGCAACCAAATGAAACAGATTTATCAGCTAACAAAGCATTTCTAGCTCTCTTTTAGGAGAAAAGTATATGTAAGGAATATAAATCCATCCAAATAACAAGAACTGGAAATAAAGATTTCATAGCACAATCAGTATCTTGGATATGGATACAATGTATCACAGAGACTGATATTTTTAAGACAAAAGGAGCTGCAGCAGAAAATAATAGGAAGACACCAATGAGATCAACATGAGCAATTTCAGGGTATAACTCTTCCTTAATTATGACTACTTTATTATTTTCAAAGCTATTATTTGCAAACTATGAGAGACATTGAAATTTTATTTATACAAAATAAAACCACTGATCACTATGGAAACTGTAAAAGTATTTTAATTTCCTTACCTGAACTTTTAGTAAACCCATCTTCCACCTGAAATGCATCTTCTTCTGAATCCTGCATAAACAAAAGCAAAAAGAAAATTCAGCCTAAACAACCCACCAAGTGTGTGTGGGTCTTGAAATTCCATGCGTCCTCGATAATGCATTCAGTTTTCTAATAGCAAACTACAGTTTATATTTCTAATCCAAAATCGGTTTGTTTAAAAGTCGATAGGCTATATTGCTAAAAACAAAAAAGCAGGAATGATATTTCCAACATTAATGTTTTGCTTCTGCACTGTGATAAGGTTTATATTTACCACATGAATTAAGGGCAAAGTAAAACTACTTTATATATTGGTATTCCAGAACAAAGTAGAAAGATATTTATACATATATAAAAATTAGCCCTGGCTGGTGTAGCTCAGTGGATTGAGCGCGGGCTGGGAACCAAGCGGTCCCCGTTCAATTCTCAGTCAGGGCACATGCCTGGGTTGCAGGCCAGGTCCCCATGAGGGCCATGTGAGAGGCAACCATACATTGCTGTTTCTCTCCCTGTCTTTCTCTCTCCCTTCCCCTCTCTCTAAAAATAAATAAAAATAAAATCTTTAAAAAAATTAATAAATAGCTGCTACTAGGAAATATAACCCATGCAATCAAGATACTCTGATGGTTTTCTCCATGCAAGATATTAATTGAAAATATGTGTTTCCTTTGACTACAATTTAGAAATGTGCTTTTCCTCCTTAGAGAATTAATTTTTATTCAAGTGTCCTTTTTTTTAAATTAACTTTTATAAAAACTTTCCATTATTACATTAACATATAGAATACTAGAGGAAACATATTTATAAATTAAAATAACGAAGAAGACAATATACTCAAAATTGCCTCTGAGGTTTAGAACTAGAACCTTTGTTTCTATAGCAAACACACGTCCTTGTCCTTCCCCATCACGACTCCTGATTTTAGCCCAGAGTTCACCACTGTCCTAACTTCTGTGATACACGTTTCCTTGGTTTTCATTACTTTACATTGTTATAACTCCCCTGGGCATTTAATTACATTTTGTCTGGTTTGGGGTTTTTTTTTGCTCCATATAAATAAAACCTATTCTAAATATTCTTCTGAGAATTGCATAATTTCTCAACATGATGCTTGAAAAATTCATCTATATTATAGTGTGAAGAAACCAAATATCCCTCTCAGGTTTCAGAGTCTGAGTTAATGCTACATCCTGAAAGTGAATTAGATAGTGTTTCACTTTCTACTCTGCAGAGGTTCCTGTGTAAGATAAGAACCATTTTCTTTCTTAAATGTTGAGAATTTTCAAGTAAAAATTATATTGTAGTAAAAATAATAATGTAATAATATAGTAATTTTATGTATATGTCACTTTTACAATTTAAAGTTTAATTACTATAAATATTAACAGTGCTGTTTGCATCAATAGATACTTGGTTTGCATCAATAGATACTTAGATACTTGCGTCTACTTACTTGGTTTGGAATGGAGTCTAGTCTTCCTTGTATTTTTTGTTTGTTTATTAGTTTTTTGCTCAGACATCATGCTTTGTTTTCAATTGAGTAGTCCTATTCTTAACTTATACAGCTATTCAGAAGAATAGAATGATAAAAACATAAGTATAAAACAATTTACTCATTAATATAGAGGTGAAAAGGTACTTTCCTTCCAAATAAGTAAACATATACTGTGTTTAGTGTTGAAGGCTTGCTTTGAAATAACTTCTGTGGATATTTTCATTTGCAACATAAAATAATAATGCAGTGCCCCTGTCAACATTATGTGTCGAGTCATGTGAAACCTGTTTATTTTCTATCATAATGCTGGGGATTCAGTGTCCATCTTCCCATGCATTTGTTTGAAATTTCTAATTAGCCTTGAAGGGATAACCCCAAACCCAAGAAAGGGGTCTCATAGTACCTGGTGATAAATAGAAACAAATGTCAAATAAAAATCAGTAAATGCTGATGGTCAACATCATTGAGGCCCAAAATTAATATCATGTAATGAACTAAGTAAAGTCATGAATTCGTGAGTCTATTTAACTCTGTTTCAGATTTTGAACTTCTTTGTGCTCTGATTTCATTATCTTTACAGCAAATGTTTCCTTAACTAAATAAAATTTTAAAGACCTCATAGAAACAAGTATCCTTAACTATCAACATAAAATACTTCCCTCCATTACAATTTTAATAAGTTACATAATATTGTTAAATAGTTACAAAGAATTAAGTAGATGCTATTCAAAGGCCTATAGATATATTTTCTCCCTAAGGAAAAAAGTAAATTATGATATAGATCACAGACACATGAACCCAATAGGAATTAAAATATTAGCTTTACTAATTAATTATGAAGTAATTTTGCAAAAAACTAAATAAACAAATAAAGGATAGAAATAATAAAATTTACATAAGTAGGATTTCTGGCCAAGATGAAGGTGAAGGTAGATACACTGTGCCTCCTCACACAACAAAAAGAAGGACAACAATGAATTTAAAAACAAAAAATAACCAGAACTTCCAGAAAATTGAACTGTCTGGAAGTCTGACAACCAAGGAGTTAAAGAAGAAACATTCATCCAGACTGGTAGGAGGGGCAGAGGTGAGAAGCTGGGCTGGAGGATCAGAGCAGGCAAGGCAGTGGCTCATGGACCAGGTGATCCCACATTTGCATGTGGATAAACTAGGAGGAACAACTGGGGAACAAGACAGAATACACAACCCAGGGTTCCAGCATGGGGAAATAAACCTGTAGCTGTTGTGGCAGTGGGAGAAACTCCCAGCCTCATAGGAGAATTCATTGGAAATGGCCACAAGGTCCTAGAATGTACACAAACACACCCACCTGGGAATCAGCACCACAAGATCCCAATTTGCTTGTGTTTGGGGCGAAGGGACTGAAAGCCAGCCGAGAGCCAAGCAAGTGGCATTGTTCTCTTTGGGACCCCTCCCCCCACACACAGTGCCACAACACAACCACATGGGTTGCCCTGCTCTGGTGAATACCTAGGGCTCAGCCCCTTACTATGTAACAGGCCCACAGAGACAAAAAAAATATCGCCCAAATGAAAGAATAGATCAAAGCTCCAAAAATAAAACTAAGCGACGAAGAGATAACCAATCTATCAGATGCAGAGTTCAAAACACTGGTAATCAGGATGCTCACAGACATGTTTGAGAATGGTCGCAAAATAGAGGAAGAAGTAAAGCCTATGAAAAGTGAAGGAAAGGAAAATATACAGGGAGTCAACAGTGATGGGAAGGAAACTAGATTCAAATCAACGATTTGGGGCAGGAGGAAGAAATAAACATTCAACCAGAACCAAAGGAAGATACAAGAATTCAAAACAATGAGGACAGGCTTAGGAACCTCCTGGAAAAATTTAAACATTCCAACATCCGAATCATAGGAGAGCCAGAAGGAGAAGAAGAGGAGCAAGAAATTGAAAACTTATTTGAAAACATAATGAAGGAGAACTTCCCCAATCTGGTGAAGGAAATAGACTTCCAGGAAGTCCAGGAAGCTCAGAGAGTCCCAAACAAGTGGGATCCAAGGAAGCACACGCCAAGGCACATCATAATTACATTAGCCAAGGTTAAAGATAAGGAGAGAATCTTAAAAGCAGCAAGAGAAAAGGAGACAGTTACCTACAAAGGAGTTCCCATATGACTATTAGCTAATTTCTCAAAAGAAACCTTGCAGGCAAGAAGGCACCGGAAAAAAAGTATACCAAGTCATAAAAGGCAAGGACTTACATCCAAGATGACTCTATCCAGCAAAGTTAACATTTAGAATGAAAGGGTAGATAAAGTGCTTCCCAGATAAGGTCAAGTAAAAGGAGTTCATCATCACCAAGCCCTTATTATATGAAATGTTAAATGGACTTGTCCAAGAAAAAGGAGATTAAAGCTATGAAGGGGAAAGTGACAACATACTCACAACTATCAACAATTGAACCTAAAAAACAAAAACAAAAACTAAGCAAACAACTAGAACAGGAACAGACTCACAGAAATAGAGATCACATGGAGGGCTATCACACATAGAGCATTATCAGCAGGGAGGGGGAGAGGGGAGAAAGGGGGAAAAGGTACAGAGAATAAGAAGCATAAATGGCAGGTACAAAATAGACAGGGGGAGGTTAAGAATAGTATCGAAAATGGAGAAACCGAAGAACTTATATGTATGATCCATGGACATGAACCAAGGCCAGGGGGATGTTGGTGGGAGGGGGAGTGCTGAGTGGAGGGGAATAAAGAGGAAGAAAAAACAGGACAAATGTAATAGTGTAATCAATAAAATATATTTAAAAAAGAAAAAAATTACATAAGTCTATCTTCTTGTTCTAGTACTAACATTTCAGGTATCATGATAACTCCAACTTTGTTCTAATTTGCAAGATTACTAAGGCTATTGGGGGTCTTTTTGATCTCATGCAAACTTTTGAAATATTTAGAGAATCAAAATATTTTAATGAATTAAAATTCTCCCCTCAAATATCACCCATGAAAGAAAAATAAATAAATGTAACCCAACACTGCATACTGAATTAAATATCATTAAATGAGCATTTCTTGATATGAATAAAACTTTTTAAAAAATCTCAAAGATTCAAAACAGAAATGAATAATCCCAAAATATATGAAAGTATTCATAATATTTGAATATAAGGAGAAAACTGAATAAAAATTATTTCAGATTTGAAAGGTGAAGAATCAAGTAGATGCCGAAGGGAAGAAGAATTTGACTGAAAACTTAATAAGGATCACTGAAGAGAGTAATGAAAACAGTCTAAATAATGGAAAACTTAGAAATAAAAAGTATCAGAGTTAGTAATAGACTTAAAGGACAGGTGAAGAATATTCGACATAATTATAGATGGAGCCCTTCCTGGTGAAGAAAATCAAAACAATAATTAAGACAGTATTAGTAAAGGGATTAATGCATACATCAAATTGAATGCAGAAATAGATCCAATAAATCAGAACAACTGATGCCTGACAAATTTTTAAAAGTAATTCCATGGAGGAAGGACAGTCTTTACAACAAATACTGCTAGAGCAATTACACATTCCTTGGCAAAATCATTATCAAACTGAACCTTACACCTCATATTAAGTGGATTATATATCTAAATATAAAACAATAAAAGTCTTATGAGGAGATAGGAGTAAATCTGCAGAACCTAGGGTTAGGTGAAATGTTCTTAGATCTGACATCAAAAGCACGATCCAGAAAAATTTGATAAATTTGATTTTATCAAAATTAAAAATTTACTCTGTAAAAGTTCCTGCTAAGAAAATGAAAAGACAAGCCGCAAATTAGAAGAAAATGTTTGCAAATCTCATACCTGAAAAGGACTCACTCATATCTAGAATAAATAAAGAACTATATACACACAACAATAAAAAATAATCCAAATTACAAAATGAGGAAAGGAATTGAATACTTTCTCAAATACATGGCAGAAAAGGACATAAAAACATGTATAATTATTCACTGGGAACGTGCAAATTAAAAACATTACAAGATCCTATTGTTACCTGTTAGAATGATTAAAATAAATAATATTAGCAGTAGCACATTTCAGTGAGGATTCATAGAAACTCAGTCTCTGGGGAGGAGCAGAAGATGGCGGCGAGATAGGAGGAACAGAGATTACATCCTCCTACCCACTGGTTGATTTTCTGAGGAACGGGCGAAAACCCAGCAGTATTCCAACACATATGATGATTGATGCCCAAGATTACAGGGGAATTTGAACATTCATACAGTAAGCAGAGTGCATCGGAAGGAAAGGGTCCCCATCGGGACAAGCCCGGGGAGCGGGGTGGGGCTTCAGTCCCAGACCTGGCAGCCACCTGGATCAGACGCAAGATTCTTGGGGAGGGAGCCAGATTAAGATTTGTGAGTAGTCAGATGCTTGTTTTGTCTGGCAGGCGTAAATAGGAAGAATTTTTCAGAGAGGAAAAACAGGAAAAAAAGTGGTGCTTCGTGGATATTTGGAGAGGCCCCACCCCCAACAGTCCCTAGGTCATTACACCACTCGGATCGGTGCACAACCCAGGATCTGAGGCCCAGGGAACTCGGCCTGTATCACGGAGGGAGAGCAAGGTCGGACCTTGGCCAGAGGAGGCTGGCGCTTCCACCAAGGGGAATTGGAGTCTGTTTGAATCCGGAGTCCTAGGCCTTTCCCAGCCCATACCAGAAGTATCGGAAACAGCTTGCAGTCAGCGAATCTCTGGCCAAGTGCGGCCTGGGACACCGAACAAGGGAAACCGGGGACGTGCGCACCCAGCAACCAGCGGACCATTCGTACACAGTTCAAAAATACTAGGGACAGTGCACAACTGGGCCTCTTGGACGCATAATCCAGGGACAAAGAAGTGAGCGAACACAGGCGCACAGCTCAAAAATACCAGAGAGAGTGCGCGACCAGACCTTTCAGCTGGGGCTCGCTGGCGCATAGCCCAGGGGCAAAGATAAAAGAGTTCACAGGTGCGCTGAGCTCACACCGACAGCTGGGGACAAAGAAGTGAGCGAACATGGGCGCACAGCTCAAAAATACCAGAGAGAGTGCGCGACCAGACCTTACGGCCGGGGCTCGCTGGCACACAGCCCAGGGGCAAAGCTAAAAGAATTCACAGGTGCGCTGAGCTCACGCCTACAGCTGGGGACAAAGCCCTAGCCATCCAGCCCAGGCGCACGCAGGCGCACGCAGGAGTGCGCAGCCCGGCAAGACCAAGCAGCTTTGTGGGAATAGGGCAGAAGCACCCTGTTGAGGGGAGCGGCAGCCCGGAGATACAGACCACACAAATTCTTGACTCAGAGCGGGGGCCAAACTATCCAGAAAGGGCACGGAGAGAACCTATTAGTTAGACCAGCGGAGAAAAAATAGGCAGTGGGAGATTCGCCACTATCAGGTGCACATCAAGACAGCTTGGGCCCAGAAGCACACTCAGGAACTGGGCTGGTGACTGGACA
>PVJI01009551.1:0-54348 GCA_004026765.1 Micronycteris hirsuta
GGGTGCGGGGTGTGGCTGGGTATGGGGTGCGGCTGGGTGCAGGGGGAGGCCGGGGTGCAGGGTGGGGGCAGGAGCAGGGCACAGGGTGAAGTCCAGTACCGGTGGGGCCTCACAGCCTAGCCCACGAATCATATGGCTGTGCCCCCCCCCACACACATATTTCTCTTCCTTTCCCCCCACCCCGCAGACCCAGGGACTTGCCCCTGTGTCTTCATTTCCCCAACCCCCACCCGCTGACCTCCACCCCCAGAGTAGGGGGACAGAGTGGAACCAGGACCCCTTTGCCCAGTGCCCCCAGGCAGCTCCTGCAGGGAGCTCCGTCAGAGCTGATCTGAGGGGGCACAGGGTCTCTCCCACCCATGAGGGCCACCTCTCTCCCCTTACCTGGGGGTGGATGGCCCCTCCAGGGCCGCTCCCTGGGCCCCGGAATCCAGCGCTGGGACTTGGGCTGGCAGGGCCTCCTGACGGGATCTGCGGGTCACTGGCGCCCTTCCCTAGGGGTTCTCGAGAAGCCACTGGAAAAGAAATCGGGGAGAAACTATGGGCCCCCAGGCACAAAGAAGCTGATCTACTTCATCGATGACATGAACATGCCCGAAGTGGACAAGTACGGGACCGTGGCCCCACACACCCTCATCCGGCAGCACATGGACCACGGGCACTGGTAGGAGGGCTGCAGTGGGTGGGGCTTCAGGGGCGGGGCTGTGGTGGGTGGAGCCGCAGCCAGGAGAGGAGTGGGGCAGGGCTGCGTGAATTGAGGTTTTTCCTTTTCTGCCGCAGGCTAGGCATTGCTGGGGGTGAGGTGGGGGCCGGGGCAGGACCCCAGTGCTGGTCTCCCCGTGCAGGTACGACAGGCAGAAGCTGACCCTGAAGGACGTCCACAACTGCCAGTACGTGGCCTGCATGAATCCCACCGCCGGGTCCTTCACCATCGACCCCAGACTTCAGGTGGGTGGTGGCAGACTCATTCCGCAGCCGCCAGGGCGCGAGGGTCCCTCGGGAAGAAAACCCTTGATGGGGACCTGAAGACTGCAGGTGGACACTCTCTGGAGAGCTCCCTGACACTTCAGAACATTCCAGGGGGTGCCGGTGTCAAGAGGCAGCCGGCCGGGCCCTGATTTAGCAAATGCAAAGGCAGACGCCCAGTGAAATCTGGGTCTCGGATGAACCACCGACACTAGTTCAGCAGGAGCATGTCCAGCACAGTATCTGGCACGTGCTTAGGGGGCTATGCACCCCGACCCAGGCAGGACCTCAGCTCTGAATTCTCTGAGCAGGTAGGGACCTGGAAAATAAACCCAGGCCTGGGCTCTGAGACACTTTCGCCTCCGCCAGAATTTTTCTTGAGAGCATGAAGTAAATTTGGCTGTTTCAGAAATGGTCAATCTTAAATGGGCTCCTACCACCTACGAGGCTTTCTGGCCATGCCCACAAGACAGTGGGCTCCAGGACAGAATCTGCTTCCCCGGGGGAGCTGGGCCACGAGCGGGTCCCCAAGAGCCGCCTGATGCGGGGTCGCGCTTGTCCCGGCAGCGCCACTTCTGTGTGTTTGCCGTGAGCTTCCCGGGCCAGGAGGCCCTGACGAGCATCTATAGCACCATCCTGTCACAGCACCTGGCCTACCGCTCGGCCCCCGGCGTGGTCCAGAGGATGAGCGGCCAGCTGGTGGCCTCGGCCCTGGGTGAGCGGGCCCTGGTCCTGCCGGGAAGCCCTGCCGCTCTAAAGGGCTGATGGCTGCTTCCTATTTTCCCCTGGTTAATATTTTATTGACACTTTTCAATCAATATTTTTTAAGTGACGCCATGTTTCGACAGGAGACTGTGAAATCCAGTCGTGGGCGGGGGGCGGCGGGGGGGAAGCCCAGGGTACAGAGATGGTTTCCACGTCCCTAGGGCGGCCAGCGTCCTCCCTCGGCGGCTCTGCAGACGCCTGACTCAGAGCGTGCCGGCTCACAGGCCATTTGCTTTAGGCGCCGTCCCTTCGGCCCCGCCCCTCCCAAGGCCATGGAGCGTCCCTGAGGGTCCCTGTCTTCTCGCACAACAGCCCTGCACCAGAAAGTCACGATGACGTTTCTGCCGACAGCCATCAAGTTTCACTACATCTTCAACCTCCGGGACCTCTCCAATATCTTCCAGGTAACCGCGCTTTCAGCCGCACGCCACGCCACCACCTGGCCCAGCACCTGACCACAGGGTTCTGCGTCTCTGCTTCCCTCAGGAGAGAGAGCAAAGTGGCCTGGGACTGATGACAGTGACGATGATGGTGATGATGATGGTGCTTCTGCTGATGTGATGGTGATGGTGTCAGCGAAGGTGATGATGTCAGTGGTAATGGTGTCAGCGAAGGTGATGATGTCAGTGAAGGTGATGGTGTCAGTGGTGGTGATGATGTCAGTGGTGGTGATGATGTCAGTGAAGGTGATGGTGTCAGTGAAGGTGATGATGTCAGTGGTGGTGATGATGTCAGTGGTGGTGATGATGTCAGTGAAGGTGATGGTGTCAGTGAAGGTGATGGTATCAGTGAAGGTGATGGTATCAGTGAAGGTGATGATGTCAGTGGTGGTGATGATGTCAATGAAGGTGATGGTGTCAGTGATGGTGATGATATTAGAGATGGTGATGATGTCAGCGGCGGTGATGATGTCAGCTAAGGTGATGGTGTCAGTGATGATGATGGTAGCGATGGTGATGATGCAACGATGGTGATGATGATGTAATAATGGTGACCCAGTGATGATGGTGGTGACGATGTGATGAGGAGGGTCATGGGGACGGTAGTGATGCTGTTGTCTCTCATTTCCTGACCATCTGCTCTGAGCCTGCCATGGGGTTTGGCCACTTACACCCCCGTTTCCCCCTCCACATGACGCGCAATGCTGTCACACCCCCGTCTAACAGAAGGAGAGTCTGACGCTCAGGGTGGTTCGGTCACCCCCGTCTCCTCCGCCTCCAAGTGCCAGCCCAGACTGCCTGCCCTCCAGAGGCGGCTCCTCGGCACCACACCCTCTGTCGGCTACCTCTGTTCACGTCACTCAAGCACATCAGGACGTATCAGTTACCTTGCTACTTTGTTTGCCTGGTTGCCTCTCCCACTAAAACGCACACTCCACGAAGGCAGGGCCTGTCTTGTGGGCACTGTGCTCCCGGGGCCCTCGGTCAGCGAACGGCCGAGTCAGAGCCGGACCCAGGCGGGCTGGCTACAGAGCTTGCCTGTCACCCACCGCGCTGAGGCCTTCCAGGGTCTGGTCCCCATGATGAGCCTCTCTCGTCCCTTCTTCACCGCCCACCCCACTAGAGGATGAAACCCTTACCCTTGTCTTGTGGGGAGGGTTCCCCCATGTCCCTCTGGCCCCCAGGGTTTGCATGGTCTTGGCAACCAGTGACTTCCCTGGGCCAGGGAGACATTGCACCGGCAGCCGCTGGCTCGCTCCCCAGGGATGTGCTCTTTCTTGTTTCACCCACGCACAGCACGAGGCTGGCTTACCCCCCGACGCAGCAGGAGGCACTGACCGTCCTGTGTCCGGGGCAGGGGGTCTTGTTCTCCACAGCAGAGGTCTTGAAAACCCCGCTGGATCTGGTCCGCCTCTGGCTGCACGAGGCCGAAAGGGTGTACGGGGACAAGATGGTCGATGAGAAAGACCAGGAGACCTTGTGCCGCGTCACCATTGCGTCCACCAAGAAATTCTTTGACGTGAGTCCAGCCACCGGGTCCCTCTGCTGAGCCCGGAAATTCCTCGAATGGGCAGAGTGCTGGGGCCTGTGAGAACCTCACCCCTCCTGGAAGAGCCCTCGGTGGGGGTGGGAAGGATCTGTTGGGTCCCCCTGTCATGTGGGTGCGCACCTGAGTGAGGAGGAGTTGGCCCCTTAGCAGGTCAGGGTGTGATGACTTCCTTGTCCGCTCGGGGGGGGAGACAGGCCCTGCTTGGGCCCCTGTGCTCTTGCTGCTGTGTCCTGGGTGTTCTTGATGCATTCGCTTTTTCTTTGTTTTTGTTTTCTTTTAACTCTTTTTTTTGGACTATCAGTTTATTCCCCATATACGGGCGATGGGCCATCCCACCAGGGAATCTCCCCAGCTGTCTGCAGGGCTGCAGGAAACAATGGTTTGGGCCCTGGAGACGTGGCCTGGCCTCCTGAGGCACCGTGGCAAGGTGCTAGGGCTGTTGTGTCCACGGCATGTCCACGTGTCCACAGCGTGTCCATGGCGTGCCTGGGAGGCAAATGACAGAAGTCTCTTACCCCTTCTCTGCAGGATCTTAGTGAGGAGCTTTTATTTGCCAAACCAAATATCTTCAGCCATTTCACCCAGGGGGTTGGCGAGCCCAAGTACCTCCCAGTCACTGACGGGGCTCACCTGAACAAGCTCCTAAGGGATGTCCTGGACAGTTACAATGAGGTCAACGCGGTGATGAACTTGGTGAGTGGGTGGCACTCCAGCCAATAGCAAGAACACCCCACCAGCGCCCCCGGGGGCTGTGTGACGGGTGGCGAGCGCCACCTGCTGGGGGACGGGCGTGCTTCCACGCCAGGGAAGGGAGCCCCCTGCAGGCCAGAGGCTGAGGTGCGCCGGCCCCGCAGGTGCTGTTCGAAGATGCCGTGTCCCACATCTGCAGGATCAACCGCATCCTGGAGTCTCCCCGGGGGAACGCCCTGCTGGTGGGCGTGGGCGGCAGCGGCAAGCAGAGCCTCTCGCGCCTGGCCGCCTACATCAGCTCACTGGACGTCTTCCAGATCACCCTCAAGAAGGGCTACGGGGTCCCAGACCTCAAGGTGAGGGGCGGCAGGGTTGGGGGAGACTCACACCCCATTTCCATGTCCAGCGGGCTCTGCGCCTTACAAAGTAAAGGCCAGAGGACGCTTCGGCCGGGGCCTGGGCCCAGATGACGAAGGCAGAAGGACATGTGGGCGCAGTTACGTGGCAGATCGGAGTCCACAGCGTCCGTGCAGACGCTGGCCGCCCAGGGACCCCTGTGGCCCCCAGGCTCTGGACAGCGGCTCTCCAGATGGAGGGACTCAGCGCCGTCCCTAGCTGTCTCACCGCGTGCTCGGGATGCTGGCCGCCTTTGGAGCTAATGAAATAAACAGTGTACTCATGTCTCCCAACCCCAAGACATGCCGCTGAGGCTTCACGTCGATTTCTTCTTCCCGAAAACTTGCTCTCTCAGGGAGCTGTGTGCCGGGCAGACACGGCTCGTCCGAAACTGGTTGTCAGGCTGCCTCGGGTTAGAGCTGAAGGTGGTTTGGCCGCGTTGGGTGGGCTCGTCTCTCTGCCTTGGTGCTGGGGCGGCTTCTGCGGGCCAGGACGACTCCAGGCCCCAGGGGACCTCCCCACTGCATGGGTGGCTTTAGTGGGATGCCTCTGGAGCCCTGCACAGCCCGGCGCTCTGGATCTTGTGGGGGTGGGGGGCATATCTGCGAGCAGAGGCCCCCAGAAGGATGACAGGGATGATGAACTCATTCGTCCTCAGCCCAGCTCACTGCCAAGTGGGCGGCGCTGGGACAGCCACCTCTGCATGGGTGTCTGCCTTCCGATTGTCACCATGCCCAGTGGATTCTACTCTTTCTTTTTCTATTTTCTTTAAAGATTCTATTTATTTATTTTTAGAGAGGGGAAGGGAGAGAGAAAGAGAGGGAGAGAAACATCAGTGTGTGGTTGCTTCTTGCACACCCCTGCCCTGGGGACCCGGCCTGCTACCCAGGCCTGTGCCCTGACTGGGAATCAAACTGGCGACCCTGTGGTTCACAGGCCAGCACTCAGTCCACTGAGCCACAGCAGCCAGGGCTCAGCCAGGATTCTACTCTTTCTTTCTCTCAAGGGACCAGTCACCTGTATTAGCACGTTCTCTCCATTGAAGTGTCTCATTGATCTGCCTCATCGTGTTGATTTGTTTTTCTGATGGCGCCCTGTGCATCTCTGTTCTTATGCGGGTTTTGCTCTGGGTGCCTTGCTTCAGGGACAGTCGTGGGTGCTGGGTCTTTGCCGCAGCGGTTCCTCACAGGCAGGAGCTACGGCTGCTCCGGGCTCTGTCCCTCCCAGTTCCTTCCCCGTGCGCCCTTGGCGGGCAGCCCCCGCTCCAGTCCCCCGTTATCTTTCATAAAGCAGCTCCTGTGGGTTCAGAGGTGAGCGCAGAGATAGACCGGGGCTACAGGCCTTCGGAGGCTGGCTGGCGTCACTCAGTGGAATGTCCTCAAGGCCCATCCTCGGGTCTGAACTTCCTTTGCTTTTAGGGCTGAATCGCACCCTGCGGCCAGGCGGGCACACCCTGTGTCTCCCACGCTGGGCGCCCCCAAGGAGGGCTGCGGGGCACAGTGTCGCGGCAACGTGGGTGTCCCCCGCCCAACGCTCCCCACCTCCCCCTACGGACCCGCCCACTGTCACGCTGCGGAGTGGGCGTCCCTCCCCGGGAGCTGTGCGGACGCTCCCGCACGGACCCCCGGTGTGTCTGCCTGGCTGCAGGTGGACCTGAGCGCTCAGTACATCAAGGCGGCCGTGAAGAATGTGCCCTCCGTGTTCCTGATGACGGACTCCCAGGTGGCCGAGGAGCAGTTCCTGGTGCTGATCAATGACCTGCTGGCCTCGGGGGAGGTCCCGGGGCTGTTCACGGAGGAGGAGGTGGAGAGCATCATCTCCTCCATGCGGCCGCAGGTGAAGTCCCAGGGCCTGGCTGACACGCGGGAGGCGTGCTGGAAGTTCTTCATCGAGAAAGTCCGCCGGCAGCTGAAGGTACGGCCTCCATCTCCGTGGGAGCTGGGGGCTCGGCCCGGTGCCCTGTGGCCTGGTGGGGCTCAGTCCTCGGGGTGCAGGTGGGGGCCGTTTCCTCTCAGGACGTGGAAATGCGTTAGGAGTGCCTGCCAGAAGGGGCCTTTAGCGGCACCTCACGGCCAAAAGAAGTGTTTTACACACACACACACACACACACATGCAAACAAACAGCGAGTTCAAATAGATCAGTGCACCTTGACCTTCATGGCTGCCTCTGGGGGGACGGAGGCGAAACGAGGCTGAGGCTTCCATGAGGAGGGAGGCCCAGTCCTGCAAAAGGGCCACCCCCGCAGACCTTCTGCGGCTCGGGTCCCAGGAAGTCCTGGCTTGTGTGGGGATGAGCCACGGCCCTCCGGGGCCTGGAGGGGGCTCCATGTCCCTGGGGGGACCAGACCTGCTAAAGGGAGTGTAGGCCTCCCCAATGTCGGGCCTCATTGGCCCAGTGTGGTCACCCATCCCCCGTCCGTCCTTCGTCCTGACTTTTTTGTCCCCTTGGAAGTAGTGTCACTTTAGGAGGGCCTGGGGTGACCCCTGCACCCCGACATCTCTGGGGAGGGTTGGGGCGTCAGCCGAGCACGGCCTGCTGTGCCGCCATGGCCGCACGTGAGACCCGGGAGCCGTGGTGCGCACCGAGGGCTTCTCCCTCTAAAGGAGCCTCCCGTCAAGTGGCAGGACTGGGACCCGGCCCCGCTGCCCCGTGAGCAGCTCCTCTGTGTCCCGCACACAGGTGATCCTGTGCTTCTCCCCCGTGGGCTCCGTCCTGCGTGTCCGGGCAAGAAAGTTTCCTGCTGTGGTCAACTGCACGGCCATCGACTGGTTCCACGAGTGGCCGCAAGACGCCCTGGTGTCTGTCAGCGCCCGTTTCCTGGAGGAGACCGAGGGGATCCCGGTGAGTCGCCGGGGCTCGGCTCCCTCCTGCCCTGGCTGTGCCGGCCGGCGGTCACTGGAGACGGGGCCGGGCTGGGACGAGGCGAGTGAGGTGCTCACCTCGGGTACAAGATGGGAGGGGCGCCAGCGGCCTCAGTGACCGAGATCGGCGGTGCTGCAATGCAGCATTTTCTAAAGTGAATATCGAGGCCTGGAAGCTCGCAGTGAACGAAACTGCAAACCAGGACGGGGCTGCTGTTTGTCGGAGTCTCGACCCCCATTGCTGCGCGGGGAGGGTCGTTTCCGTGAGCTCGGGGGTCCGGCCCCTGTGGCGACACCCCACAAGGCCGGTTCCAGAGGGTTAAAGTGACGTGCCACCAGATTGGGCGACTCAGGCTTTCCACACAGCCCCCGTCTGGGGCGGCTGGGGGCGCGGGGTGCACTGCGATGAGTGACAGGAGGCGCCCCCTTGTCCTCCCCCCTCGGCCCAGCGTGGCCCAGCCTCACTCGGCCCTGGTCGTCTCCAGGGCCGGACAGGGACGAGGGCGGCGGGAGCCTGCATTCCTTTCCTCCCGGGCGTCTGCCTTGGTTGAGAGGCAGTGCCCGCGCCCGCTCCCTGAGCTCCCTCAGGCCGCGCAGAGGATGGGCCGCCCCGGAGCTCACCACACTGCAGCATCCTCTTTCGTTCTGCCCACAGATTCGGTTGCGTAGTAGGAAAAGCTGAACCCGAGATTAGCCTTTTCCCAAGTTTTTAAAGCGGGGTGGGGTCCCTGGCTGGCCATCTTTGGAGCAATCACTTGCGGGATGGACCATCCCCGGGGATGCTGTGGTCACGGCGTTGCACTCGGACCACGGAGGTGGGGGTCAGGCCCCAGAAGGGGCCTGCTGGGATCGGGGCCCGGCCCCGCTGCCGGCACCCGTGAGGGCCACCGGCTCAACGCCAAAGACACGTATGCTGGACACATGCACACATGTCCCTCTGCCGATTCCCAGGGCGGAGCTCCCAGTGCCTGTCTGTGGGCGGGTGGGGTGGGCCCAGACGGCGGGAGACGTGTCTGTGGGGCGGACGGTGGACGGAGGAGGCTGGCGAGAGGGCCTCCACCAGACTGGGCCCTGGCCAAGGAAAGACACCGTGTGAGGCTGCTGGATGACCTAGGTTTCTCGGTGCTTCGCCAGGGACGTATGTGCATGCGCGCGCGCGTGTGTGTGTGTGTGTGTGTGTGTGTGTGTGAGAGAGAGACTCACTGTGATACAGCGGCAGTGACAGGCTCTGCAGAGTCCGGTGCCGAGCCACACCCACGACAGCCCTTGCAGACCCGGCTGTGCCACGCCTTGTGGGACAGCGGAGCGCAGCGAGCGAGGGAAGCTGCGCCTTGCTGCTTCCTGACGGGTGGCCGGCAGCCTCCCCGTCGCCGGCCCCTCCGCAGGGCTGGGGGTGCGCCTGGCGGTGAATGTGCGACGAAGGGCCCGTGTTGCCTTTGCAGCCGGAGGTCAAGGCCTCCATCAGCCTGTTCATGGCCTATGTGCACACCACGGTCAACGAGATGTCCAAGGTGTACCTGGCCACCGAGAGGCGCTACAACTACACCACGCCCAAGACCTTCCTGGAGCAGATCAAACTCTACCAGAACCTGCTGGCCAGGAAGAGAATGGAGCTGGTGGCCAAGATCGAGAGGCTGGAGAACGGGCTGATGAAGCTGCAGAGCACGGCCTCGCAGGTGAGAAGGGCCGTGGGGGCGGGGAAGGGGTGCAGTGGGGGGCAGCCCAGCAGGCCGCTTCCGTCTCCCCAGTGTGCCTTCCACTTCTACCCGGAACAGTGCTCCCAGGCGGGGTGCCTGCAGCCGCTGAGCAGCCGCCTTGTAGTAGAAACGGACCGGAGGCGGGAGAGCGCTCTGCCGGCCACTGTTTCCCAGCCCGCCCTCCTGCCGCTCCTGGGGCGTATCTGCCCCCCGGCCTCCCCCGAACTCCCGGAACCCTGACACTCTTGGCATTTTTTAATTGGGCGACCTTGAATGTCATCTCCCTGAGCCACAGGAATATGTCTCATACTTGTGACCCTGTGTACACAGTCGGTGCTCAATAAGTACCTACCTGAGAGAAATTGCAAGGTGCATCCAAAGGCGTCCCAGGGAGCTGTAACCACCTGACGGGCCTGAAGCTCTGCCAGGCCCCGTGGCCACCTTGGCCGCGGCCCGTCCGTGGGGAGGGCAGCGCCCACGGGCCGGGCCTGAGCTCGCCCTTCTGCTGGTGTCTCCTCTCCAAGGTGGATGATCTCAAGGCCAAGTTGGCAATCCAGGAGGCTGAGCTGAAGCAGAAGAATGAGAATGCGGACAAGCTAATCCAGGTGGTGGGCGTGGAGACAGAGAAGGTCAGCAAGGAGAAGGCCATCGCCGATGAGGAAGAGGTCAAGGTGGAGGTCATCAACAAGGTGAGCAGCCAGCACAGCTTCCAGGGGCGGCGGCACGCGTCTGCATGCCGGGCCTTCCCAAGAGGCCCTGGCAAAGGCTGAGAGGGCTCCCCATCTGGGGGTACTGCCCTCACCTCCGGAGGGAGGGCATGTCACCCGGGAGCAGGGCCTCCAGCTCAGAAGAGGCCCGTCCTGCAGAGAAATGTCCTCGTGAAGCCACGCCCCTCAAAGTGCAGTCCCCAGGCCAGGTGGCGGTATCACTAGGAGCTGATGAGAAATGCAGGTTCTCAGGCCCTGGCCCCGCTGGGCTGAATTGGGTCTTCGTCCTAGCTTGACACCAGTGATCCCTGAGCATGTCAAAGTCTGGGGACACTGCCCCACCGCCCTGGTCCTCGGACTTGCTGCACCGGAGCCCCCCAAGCTTTCCATGTCCCTGGCGGGGCAAGCTCCTGGCTGGAGCTCCTTGTCACCGTTGGTCTGGCTTCTCATCCCCCCGCCCCGCGCAGCTGTGGGCCATCCATCCACGTCCACATGAGTGTTTGAATTGGGGGTGTCCCAGAAGCCATCTGCTCTCTCTTGAGAGGGAGGCAGATGAGGAAACTGAGGCTCGGTGTGGTCGGCAACATGCCAAAGACTCAGAACTAGCTGTGACACAGACTCCGGGCCAGGCTCCGCATCCGGCACCCTGAGCTCTGTGACCTGCCACCTGCCATCTGGGCACCCACCTGTCTGCGGCCCCCGAATCCGAGAACAGCCCCCGGGATGCTCCTGGGAAGGAGGCCGCTGCTGCCCGGCACAGCTGGCTGGCTCGGTGCCCTCCGAGCCCCATCCCTTAGTCATGCCCATGCCTTCCCTAAAGCAGACGTGGAACGGGTTCTCCGGGAGGGGCTTTGCCCCTGGGGATGGGACGGACAGGGGCCTCTCCCACTGTCCTCGCCCTCAGCCTCCTCATCACTCTCTGGTGTTACGCAGGTGCTGTCCCTTGTTGACAGACACCCGGCTTCTATGGGCCTGTCTGCTTGGCACCCAAAGGCTCAGCAGGGCTCTTCCTGACCCAGAGGGCAAGTGAATGTGCACACGAATGCATGGGTGTGTGCGTGGATGGGAGCGTGAATGAACGAAGGAATCCGTGCATGACCAAACACACTCCCTCTCTCTCTCCGGCGGCGGGGAGGGAAGCTGCACCTCTGAACTGTCCCCAGGGGCAACAAGGCCTCACGGCCAAGGCTGCTCTGCGTGGCCCCAGGCGCCCCTGCGGCCCAGACGCTGAAGCTGGCAGAAGGAACAGCTCCCAGTCCCGGTTCCCGTCTGCCGTGGCAGGCTCACTGCCCTGAGTGTGGAGGGGCAGGGACCACGGAGGCAGGGAGGAGAAGGGTGGGCTCCAGGCGGTGACTGGAGCTCCAGTGAACAGGAAGGGAGCACGCGGGGGGGGGGGGGCTCCCTGCCTCCCCGCCCTCCTCACTCCCCTACTTGCCCCCCAAACAGACCCCAGCGCTGACCCTTCCTGTCTGGCTTCCTTCCAGAACGTCACTGAGAAACAGAAGGCCTGTGAGACGGACCTGGCCAAGGCTGAGCCGGCCTTGCTGGCGGCACAGGAGGCACTCGACACCCTGAACAAGGTCAGAGAAGGATGAGAAGAACAGGGCGGCGGCCGCGGGTCCCCGGGGGGCTCACTCACCGCGGCTCCCTGGGACTGCCGTGGGGGCGTCTGGGGCCCCCTTCCAGACCGGTCGCGTCTGTCGTCTGCAGAACAACCTGACGGAGCTGAAGTCCTTCGGGTCCCCTCCGGACGCCGTGGTCAACGTCACGGCCGCCGTCATGATCCTGACCGCCCCCGGGGGCAAGATCCCCAAGGACAAAAGCTGGAAGGCTGCGAAGATGATGATGGGCAAGGTGGACACGTTCCTGGACTCCCTGAAGAAGTTTGACAAGGAACACATCCCCGAGGCCTGCCTGAAGGCCTTCAAGTGAGTCCGCCCAGCCGCTGCGGGCGGCACAGTGCAGTCCCGGTCCCGCCGGGAGCCACGTCCAGGCACCGTCAGGCCCCGGCACCTTCCCCGCTTGCCGGGGGACGGCTGGGACCTGGACGGCAGAGTGAGGCGGAACCCCGCAGATGGCGGGTGGCGGCCTGGGCCGACCTGAGTGCCCCTGTGAGTGCACCTCTCCTGGAGGGATGCGCTCAGCCAGCGGGCAGGGCCACCTCCAGGTGGGGGGCTTGGGACGGGCTACGGGGGACTTCCACATGCCCGCGTTTTACCCATAAATCCCAGTGGGCCAGCACTGGCCAGCCCCTGAGCCTGTAAGCACAGCAGACGCTCCGTTTAACCTCGGGTGGCTCCTGCCTGGGTGTCCCCTGGCAACCCAGACTCAGGGTCGGCTCAACCCAGGACCCCGGGGGCCTCCGGGACCCCTGGTGAGAGAGACCCCGGCATCTCCGAGCCCCCGCTTGCTGAGGGAACACCTGGATGACTGAAAAGCATTTGATGAATAAAGAATAGTTTAAAGTATAAGAGAAAAGACAGGAAAAACCCTGCCGGCCACCCCTGGGGAGCCGCCACGGTCAACATTTAGGGAATCTCAGTCCTTTTCCGAAAGTTTTCTCCCAAAGTTGAAATATTTGTTCTGCTTTTACTTTCTCGACTTGACATCATTGGGGGAATACGAAACTTCTCCCTGTGTTTTTTACACGTCGTCAGCTTCATTTTTAACAGCCGTGCAATGCCGACGCCTGAGCAACGGTCTTCTCCCCGTCACCGAGCACACCTGACCGCCCTTCCCCCGCCACTCACGCTCTCTGTGCGTGTGAAACACGCACACGCAGTCCCTCATTGGCCCGATTCCGGGTAAAATACACCCGGGGGCGGAGAAGGCCCTGCATGCCCAGCCTGAGGCCAAGCCGCCTTTCCACCTCGCTTTGAATTGTCCAAAGAATTCTTTTTCCAGGTAGTTCTGTCTGTCTTGCCTCAGGATGTTGTGGTCATTTAAAACATTCCTGGTTTCTGGAGGGTCTAACTGCCCCTGTGGGCATTTTCCCTGGTCTCTCTGACAAGGTAGCTTGCGCACAGTCAGGTCTTTGAAGCCTCTGAATAACAGCGAGACTGGCTGTGGGACGGCCGGGGACAGAGAGGACGAAGCGCCTTAAATCACTGCCCTCCAGACCCCGCACACCCTACATTATACCCCGGAGGCCTTCTTCCCTTTCCCTTCTTCTTCCTGTAGTCGTTAAGGTACCAGCGGAAAAATAAATCCGACACTCTCTCGCCACTGTCCCCTGTGGCCAGCGGCCGGAGCCCGTGTCCTGCAGAGCCCCGGCCAGCGCCCCTCTTCCCTCTCCAGGCCCTACCAGGGCAACCCGACGTTCGACCCCGAGTTCATCCGCTCCAAGTCCACGGCCGCCGCGGGCCTGTGCTCCTGGTGCATCAACATCGTGCGCTTCTATGAGGTGTACTGTGACGTGGCCCCCAAGCGGCAGGCGCTGGAGGAGGCGAACGCGGAGCTGGCCGAGGCCCAGGACAAGCTGTCCCGCATCAAGAACAAGATCGCCGTGAGTGCGCGCAGCCCCGTCCACCGCCACGGCCGCGGCCGGGGGTCACTCAGCAGCACGGGACAGCGCACGCAGGCAGACGCGGGGGTCCCGTCCAGCCTTGATGGGCAGCCCCGCTCCCGGCCCAGCCTGCGCTGGGGCCGCTGCCCTCGTCCCCTTCCGGACCCTCCGCCCTGTTTCTCCAGGAACTCAACGCCAACCTGAACAGCCTGACGCTGGCGTTTGAAAAAGCGACAGCTGAGAAGATCAGGTGCCAGCAGGAGGCCGATGCCACCAACAGGGTGATCTCGCTGGCCAACAGGTAGCGCACTCCGCCCTGCGGACCCCCTCTGCCCCTCGGATGCCCCCGAAAGGGACGAGCCCGTGGAACGGCCTCTGGAGGAGGAGGGATGAGCCCCCAGGTGGGGGAGCGACACCCCAGCTTTCACTCTGAGCTCAGAGTCGCCAGAATAAATGGAATGGCTAACTGCTGGCCCGAGTCCCCGCCTCCCGGAGCTGGTGACACTCCCCGGGTGGACCTGGGCGTTCCGTGACCTTTAGGAAACACGACCTGGCACAGCACAGCGTCCCGAGGCCCTGCCTGCCTGGGGCGCCCGCTTGGGCGGAGCCCACTTGTGTCCCTGGGTCACTCCCACCGTGGCGGTGGGTGCAGGCCTGCAGGCCAGTCGCACAGGGCATCGTGTGCCCAGCACGCGTGGACTCCAGAGCAAACAGGGCCCCCTCCCCAGCGTTGTCACTGTTGAAGCATCAAGCAAAGTCAGGGGTGCTAGGCAAGGGTTCAGAGGGCACAGGTCGGGGCGCGCCCACCTTGTTGTCCTGGTCCGAGCCTCCCAGGAGCCTCCCCTCCCTGACCCCGCCCACCTTGGTCCTGTTCTAGGCTGGTGGGAGGACTGGCTTCTGAAAACATCCGCTGGGCCGAGTCAGTGGAGAACTTCAAGAGCCAGGGGGTCACCCTGTGCGGGGATGTCCTGCTGATCTCGGCCTTCGTGTCCTACGTGGGCTACTTTACCAAGAAGTACCGGAATGAGCTGATGGAGAAGTTCTGGGTCCCTTACATAAACAAGCTAACGGTGAGCGGCCCGTCACTCAGGAAACGCAGGGAGGTCCCTATGGGAGAGGCCCAGCCGGGTCTCCCCTTCGGTCCCGGGACTGAGGCTCTGGCCACGCAGGGTCGGGACTGTGGCCTGCTGTGGCCGACGCCGACACCCGCCAGGGCGACGGGAGTGGCCGTGTCCTCGCAGGTGGCCCGTGGCCCGCCATCTGTGTCCGGAGGGCAGGGAGGCCACACCGCCCCTTCTGAGAGGCAGCACCTGCCCTCGGCAGGTCCCCATCCCCATCACGGAGGGCCTGGATCCCTTGAGTCTGCTGACCGATGACGCGGACGTGGCCACTTGGAACAACCAGGGGCTCCCCAGCGACCGCATGTCCACGGAGAACGCCACCATCCTGTGCAACACGGAGCGCTGGCCCCTCATCGTGGACGCCCAGCTGCAAGGGGTCAAGTGGATCAAAAACAAATACGGGGATACCCTGAAGGCCATCCGCCTGGGGCAGAAGAGGTGCGGGGTGCACCCACGCAGTTGGGGGGGCCACAGCAGCTGCCCCCGGCAGTGCTGGGAGACGCGCCTTGGCTGGTTCATGCTGGTTAAACCACCGATCGGTCTTTAATGCACCAGCCAATGGGCCGGTTTTTCTTTTTAATATCTGGCCCTTGGAATGGCACCAAGAGTAAAGAATTAAACTTGGGGCTCTGAACCCCCGTTGCCTGCGGCTCCTGCAGTCAGGTGCACCGCCCTGGGCTCCCGGCTCGCCTGGACTCCCACCTGGCCACTGGCAGGCCAAGCAGCTGCCGGCTGCTCATTTTCTCGCCTCTCGCCTCTCATGTGGTTTATTTCCTCGTTGCCGATGAGGAACGGGGGCGGGATTAGGGCCGCCCTGCATGCCGTCTGTCCAGGAGCACGGGGCAGGTCGGACGGGGGCAGGCGCAAAAGTGTTTTCGGCCCCACTTTCCCCTCCGCTCCCTGGATCCCACGGGGTGGCTCTCACAGAAGCCCTGCACTCCCCTCAGGGAGGGACAGGTTTCGGGGTTGGGGGGGCCTGAGCTGCGGGCCCCTCGGCCGCCTCTCCTCCAAAACCTCCTGGGGCGACGCGGCAGCCCGGTCCCCAGCCCCGCTGTGGCTCACTGCCGCCGGCGCTGTGCCCACAGCTACCTGGACATCATCGAGCAGGCTGTTTCCGAAGGGGACACCCTGCTCATTGAGAACATTGGCGAGACCGTGGACCCGGTACTGGACCCGCTCCTGGGCAGGAACACAATTAAAAAGGGAAGGTGAGTCCCGGGCCCACCCCCAGGGTCTAACCCACATAGCCCCGGGGGGGGCGGGGCGGGGCGGGGCGGCCCACATGCTGAGGACAGTGCGGGGGACATCTCTGGCATTCCTGGGGGGCAGCTGGAGTGTCCCCAAACTGCTGCCGCATGGGACGGACCCCAGCTCAAAGGGGAGACAGGAGATCACGGGGCCACATCCCACTCAGGAACAAATGCGCCGCTTTATTTGCGATGATCTCTGGGTGGTGGTTCTTTTTTATTTTAAAATGTTATTTGTTTATTTTTAGAGAGGGGAAGGGAGGGAGAAAGAGAGGGACAGAAACATCGACTGGTTGCCTCTCTCACACCCCCTACTGGAGACCTGGCCCGCAACCCAGGCATGTGCCCCGACTGGGAATCCAACCGGCAACACTTTGGTTTGCAGTCCGGCATTCAATCCACTGAGCCACAGCAGCGAGGGCCAGGTGGTGATTCTTGATGGTCACATTTTTCTTTCTGTTTTATACGTTTTGCAAATCTTGGACCTAGTTTAGTGTTTTTTTTTTAATTTTAAATATATTTTATTGATTATGCTAATACAGTTGTCCCACTTCCCCTGTTTATTCCCCTCCGTCCTGTACCCCCCCACCTGCATTCTCCCCCTTAGTTCATGTCCACGGGTCATACATATAAGCTCTCTGGCTTCTCCATTTCCCACACTATTCTTCACCTCCCCCTGTCTATTGTATAGCTGCCGTTTATGCTTCTTATTCCCTGCACCTGTTCTCCCTTTCTCCCCCTCCCCCTCTCTGCTGAAACCCTCCATGTGATCTCCATTCCTGTGAATCTGTTCCTGTTCTAGTTGTTTACTTAGTCTGTTTTTGTTTTTTCAGGTTCGGTTGTTGACAGTTGTGAGTTTGTTGTCATTTTACTGTTCATAGTTTTGATCTTCTTTTTCTTAGATAAGTCCCTTTAACATTTCATATAATAAGGGCTTGATGATGAACTCCTGTAACTACCTTATCTGGGAAGAACTGTATCTGCCCTTCCATTCTAAATGATAGCTTTGCTGGATAGAGTCATCTTGGATGGAGGTCCTTGCCTTTCAGGACTTTGAATACTTCTCTCCAGCCCCTTCTTGCCAACAAGGTTTCTTTTGAGAAATCAGCTGACAGTCTTATGGGAACTGCTTTGTAGGTATCTGTCTCCTTTTCTTTTGCTGCTTTTAAGATTCTCTCCTTATCTTTAATCTTGGCTAATGTAATTATGATGTGCCTTGGTGTGTGCTTCCTTGGGTCCACCTTCTGTGGGACTCTCTGAGCTTCATGGACTTCCTGGAAGTCTATTCCCTTTGCCAGATTGGGGAAGTTCTCCTTCATTATGTTTTCAAATAAGTTTTCTGTTTCTTGCTCTTCCTCTTCTCCTTCTGGCACCCCTAGAATTCGGATGTTGGAACATTTAAAGTCATCCCAGGGGTTCCTAAGCCTCTCCTCATTTTTTTGAATTCTTGTTTCTTTATTCTGTTCTGGTTGAATGTTTATTTTTTCCTTCTGGTCTAAACCGTTGATTTGAGTCCCGGTTTCCTTCCCTTCACTGTTGGTTTTCCTTTATTTCACTTTTCACAGCCTTCACTCTTTCCTCTATTTTGCAACCATACTTAACCATTTCTTTTTTTTTAAAGATTTCATTTATTTATTTTTAGACAGAAGGGAAGGGAGGGAGAAAGAGAGGGAGAGAAACATCAATGTGTGGTTGCCTCTCATGTGGCCCCCACTGGGGACCTGGCCTGCAACCCAGGCATGTGCCCTGACTGGGAACCAAACCAGCGACCCTTTGATTTGCAGCCCGCGCTCAATCCACTGAGCTACACCAGCCAGGGCCTATATGCAACCATTTCTGTGAGCATCCTGATTACCAGTGTTTTGAACTGTGCCTCTGATAGGTTGGCTCTCTCTTCATCACTTAGTTGTATTTTTTCTGGAGCTTTGATCTGTTCTTTCATTTGGACCATTTCTTTTTTGTCTCAGTGGGCCTGTTACATAGTAAGGGGCGGAGCCTTAAGTATTTGCCAGGGCTGGGCAACCGCGTCACTGCGTTGTGTGAAGTTGTATGTGGGGGAGGGGTCCGAGAGGGAACAACGCCGCTTTCTCTGCTCTCGGACGGTTTTCAGTCACTTCCCCCACTACCCACAAGCAAATTGGGCCCTTCTAAGTGCTGATTCCCAGGTGGGTGGTCTGTGTACGTTCTAGGACCCTGTGGGTCTCTCCAACGAACTCTTTTGTGAGGGTGGGAGTTTCTCCTGCTGCTGCCGCAACCCCCACAGGTGTTTTCAGTCACAGGCTTTGAGGTTTTATTTCCCCGCCCTGGAACCCTGGGTTGCTCGGCCTGTCTCACTCCCCAGTTCCTCCCCGTTTATCCGCACACAAATGTTGGACCGCCTGCTCCGCCAGCCGCCGCCTTGCCACCTAGCCGCTCGTATCCGCCCCTCCCACCGGTCTGGATGAATGTTTCTTCTTTAACTCCTTGGTTGTCGGACTTCCATGCAGTTTGATTTTCTGGCCATTCTGGGTTTTGGGTTTTTTTTAATTTATTGTTGTCCTTCTTTTGGTTGTGCGAGGAGTGTATCTCGAGGAGAGCACAGTGTATCTACCTATGCCTCCATCCCGGCCGGCAGTCTATTTTAGTTTTTTAAGTTCAGGTGAAGTTCATACTGTGCACATTAAAATGGACTATTTTAATGTGTACGATTCAGCGGCATTTAGTGAATTCACCGTGTCGTGCAGCCTCCACTATATCTAGTTCCAGAACATTCCCATTGCCCAGCAGGGAACCCTGTGCCATGGAGCCATCACTCCGCTTCCCTCCCCCAGCCCCCAGCAGCCCCCAGTCTGCTCTCTGTCTCCATGGAGCTGCCTGCCCTGGGTGCTTCCCATCAGCAGAATCACATGCTGTGCAGCCTTGCATGTCCAGTCTCTCTCACTCAGCACCATACTTCAAGGTGCAGCCACACTGCAGCAGGTGCCAGAGCTTTGCTCCTCGTTATGGTCGAGTAACGTTCCATCCTGTGGGTAGACCACATTTTGTTTCTCCAGTCATTGCCTGAGGCGTGGAGCTTGTATTTACCTTTCTAACATAAAGGAATTAAATCAGCATGAAGTTCCCTGGCTGGTGTGGCTCAGTGGATTGAATGCTGGCCTGCGAACCAAAGTGTCGCCAGTTCGATTCCCAGTCAGAGCACATGCCTGGGTTGTGGGCCAGGTCCCCAGTAGGGGGCGCGTGAGAGGCAACCACACACTGATGTTTCTCTCCCTGTCTTTCTCCCTTCCCTTCTCCTCTCTCTAAATAAATAAAGAAAATCCCTTTAAAAAAATTTTTTTATGCCCTGGCTGGTGTAGCTCAGTGGATTGAGCGCAGGCTGGGAACCAAAGGGTCCCGGTTCGATTCCCAGTCAGGGCACCTGCCTGGGTTGCAGGCCGGGTCCCCAGTGAGGGCCATGTGAGAGGCAACCATACATTGCCATTTCTCTTCATCTCTGTATCCCTCCTTTCCCCTCTCTCTAAAAATAAATAAATAAAATCTTTAAAAAAAATTTTTTTTAATCAGCATAAAGAGTGTAAGTGTCGGAGCTGATGGGAGCCACTTTCAGCAACAGGGGCACTTGCCCAGCACGGAGGTGGCAAGTAAACACGCCAAGGTCTGGACTCAGAGAAGGGCCTGGCAGGGGTGCTGATGCACCAAGTGTGACGTTAGGCTCCCACATGTGAGCGTGGCCAGAAAGAGGGGAACAGAGTGGGGAGCCAGACAGAAGCAGCCCCCATGGAGGACCAGCACACCTGGCTCAGCTCTGGGAGCCGCCGGAACGTGCTGGCGCCCGAAGTGGGATGTGTGCTGGGAGGCCTTGGGGGCTGAGCGTTTCTGCAGCTGCCCCCCAGGGAAACTGCCCTGCAGCCGGGTAAGCGGACACTGCTGTAAAGATCAGAACAAGCTGGCCGGAGTCAGAGCAGCTGGACCTCACAGTCGGGCTGGCCACAGGGCAGAGAGGAGGACGAGCAAAGAAAGTCACAGTCCCTTCCCAGCAACCGCGGAAGGGGGCCAGGTGGCAGCACCGGGGGAGCTGACCACCGGGCAGGTGTGGAGGGCTGTCGGTATCTGTCTGGCCATCCCACACCGCCCCTCTAAGCCCTTCCTCCACTGACCTCCAGGTTCATTAAGATTGGTGACAAGGAGGTGGAGTACCACCCCGAGTTCCGCCTCATCCTGCACACCAAGTACTTCAACCCCCACTACAAGCCCGAGATGCAGGCCCAGTGCACGCTGATCAACTTCCTGGTCACCAGGGATGGCCTCGAGGACCAACTCTTGGCCGCTGTGGTGGCCAAGGAGCGCCCGGATCTAGAGCAGCTGAAGGTACGCCCCTGACGTCGGCCACAGGGGGCCCAGGGCGTGCCAGCTCAAGGACAGAAAGGGACACGGGTGATGACCACTTCCCTGTGAAGCCGCCTCGGCTTGTCACACTGAACTGTATTTTGGACAAGAGAATGGCCACTTCCATGAAAGACCAGACGGCCCAAAGCGCCAGCCTGCTGCCCCACGAGGCTGACCTTGCTGCCAGCCCCCGAGTGCCGGTCAGCCACACACAGGGCACAGAGAGGCCCCAGGCCCCACACTTCTCCCTTGGTCCCCAGCCCTCGTCACACCGTGGCTGATGACAGGCAGCCGCAGAGCTGGGGCAGGCCCGGCGCCGCTGGGGCTCCTGCTCCAGCTGGCTTCCGTTCACCGTTTTCTCAGCGGAGGCAGGACTGAGCCCACGAGCGGTTCCCTGCCCTGTCTCTGCCCCTCCTGCAGGCGAACCTCACCAAGTCTCAGAACGAGTTCAAGATCGTTCTCAAGGAGCTGGAGGACTCCCTGCTGGCTCGCCTGTCGGCCGCCTCCGGAAACTTCCTGGGAGACACGGCCCTGGTGGAGAACCTGGAGACCACCAAGCACACAGCCAGCGAGATCGAGGAGAAGGTGGGCCAGCCCCAGGCCAGGGTACATGGGCTTGGCCGCTGGGCTGGTGAAGGGCAGGGCCCCGGCACACCGGCCACCGGCCAAGAGCGCCCAGGGTGGCTTCCCAGGGAGCCAAGAGTGCTGGAAGGGGAGGCAGGCCCACCTGTGTGCGGGGGTCGCCTCCCGCCGCTTCCTCATGGCCCTGTCTCTCTGTCTGTCTGCAGGTGCAAGAGGCAAAAATCACGGAAGTGAAGATCAACGAGGCCAGAGAGAACTACCGGCCGGCCGCGGAGAGGGCGTCCCTGCTGTACTTCATCCTGAACGACCTCAACAAGATCAACCCCATCTACCAGTTCTCCCTCAAGGTGCGGCCTGCGGCTCTGGGTCTGCCCAACACCGCCCCCCCAGGAGGGGGCGGCAAGGGCAGCAGTTGGGGGTGGGGACGGGGAGCCAGGGGCGCCCGCCGGGGAGGGGCCCTGGTCCTGGAGCCTCCTTGGACTGGCCCGTGTCCCCAGGCCTTCCACGTGGTCTTCGAGAAAGCCATCCAGAAGACGGCGCCGGCCGACGAGGTGCGACAGCGGGTGGTGAACCTGACGGACGAGATCACCTACTCCGTCTACGTGTACACGGCCCGCGGGCTCTTCGAGCGGGACAAGCTCATCTTCCTGGCCCAAGTGACCTTCCAGGTACCGCCCGCCGCGGCAGCCGGGACGCGGGCCAGACGGCAGCCCCGGCACCTGGTGGGATGGGGAGCAACCACGCGGGGCAATGGGCGTCCCTTCGGGTGGGGGCCAGGCAACACATGAATGTTCTGAGGCTACTACCCTGTCCTGGGGCTCAGACAATGTGTTCTGTTACGTGTGTTTCACCATGATCTAAGAAAACAAAATAGCCCCGGCTAGTGTGGCTCAGTGGATTGAGCGCAGGCTGCTACCCAAGGGTTGCTGGTTCAATTCCCAGTCAGGGCTTGTGCCTGGGTTGCGGGCCAGGTCCCCAGTAGGGGGCGCACAAGAGGCAACCACACATTGATGTTTCTCTCCCTCTCTCCCTTCCTTCCCCTCTCTCTAAAAACAAATGAATAAAATTGTTTCAAAATAAATAAACAAAACAACAAGGGGAAGACAAAGTTTCGCCCCGGACCGAAGGGGCGGGTGGGCCGCAGACCCCTCTCTGCTTCCCTGCGCTGAGTGCCCTGCGCCCCCCGCAGGTCCTGTCCATGAAGAAGGAGCTGAACCCAGTGGAGCTGGACTTCCTGCTGCGGTTCCCTTTCAAGGCCGGCGTGGTGTCACCAGTGGACTTCCTGCAGAGCCAGGGGTGGGGCGGCATCAAGGTGGGTACTCAGCCAGGAACTCGGTCCCCTCTCCCCGCTCCCACTGGGGACATTCAGCTGTGCCACTCAGTAAAACTGGGGTGCCAGGGGCCAGGCCCCGGGACACAGTCTGCCTGCTGGCCTGAGAGGTCTCCACTTTCCTATCCGAACACAGCGACATTTCCTGGTCCCTGCACGTGTCCCACACGGCACACGCTGAGCCACGGCAGGCCCCAGGGCGAGTCCCAGGGTTGCCCCCCAGAGGCTCCCCCACCTGTGGTTTCCAGGAAAATGCAAAGTATCGAGGTTATTCCTCAGATGCCTGGGCACACACATGCAGGGGCCCTGCGTGTCTCTGCTCAGAAAGACCTGGAGAAGGCAGCCCCCTGTGGCAGGACTGGCCCCTGTTCCAGAGGCCTCTGGAGCAGCGGCCGGAGTCCATGAGTCTGTCCTGAGGAGAGACCTCCTCCCAGGTCCCCGCTGCTGTCCCAGGTTTGCGGGTGGCTTCTGGTCTCAGCGCAGGAGGGCGGTCTCTCCCCAGGCGCTCTCAGAGATGGACGAGTTCAAAAACCTGGACAATGACATCGAAGGGTCCGCCAAGCGCTGGAAGAAGTTTGTGGAGTCGGAAGCCCCAGAGAAGGAGATCTTCCCGAAGGAGTGGAAGAACAAGACGGCCCTGCAGAAGCTGTGCATGGTGAGGTGCATGCGGCCCGACCGCATGACCTACGCCATCAAGTGAGTTTCCAGCCCCGGCCTGGCGTGGGGGGTGGGGGGCGCTGTCTCCGCCACGCCGGGTAATGGCGCCTCCACAGCGTGGCTTGGTGAGGACCCCGGTGCGCAGGGGAGAAATGGGGCCCAGAGGAGCTGAAGCACCGGACCCCACGCCAGGTGCCCCCCGACCGAGCTCTGGACTCCTGTGAGGTGGAAGAAAGCAGGCGAACCTCCCCAGTGACGTAGAGGGAGGGTAGCCTAGGTCCCGATCAGAAGCCAGTGAAGGCCAGAGTGGGGGGCAACTACAGATATCGGGGTCCCAGAGGGTCTTGTGGTGGGGCGGCACGCCTGGCACCAGCTGCAGGCTCCCCGTGGGACTGTGAAGTGACCTGTAAATGAGCAGATCCACCCGAAGGGCCTTGGGGTGCCCAGAGTGTTTGGAGGGCCCCCTGCCTGCAGGTGGGTAATCTCTCCCGGGGACACAGCCTTGGTCATTCCCTCCGAGACTGGGTGGGCAGAGAAGCCCTAAGAATTAATGCTTCCCCCTGGGACTCACTCAGAACACTGTGGCTCAGCCCCCTGAGATCAGGGCGGGGGGCAGGAGGCTGAGCACCGAAGGCCACCCCAGACAGCACTGGGCACCCACGGGAAGGGCCTTGATGGACCCTGGGGCGATGGGGGTCAAGATGGGAAGCGGGATTTATGTCAAGTCCACTCTTGTCCTTGGGTTCTCTGACCACGTTTTGTGGTCCTTAAAGAAAATGGTTGTGATTTGGACCTCCTTCCTCTTTGATGCCCCCGTCCCCGTCGGGGGAGATGCCCAGGACGCAGAGACCAATCTGCCTTGAGCTCCGCTGGCCACCCTTGTCTGCATAGCACACAGGCAATGTACGGGGCACTGAGATGCACTAGAATCGGAGTGCTTCCGGGGGGCACTCAGGGCCCTGAGGGGCATGGGCTCCTGGCCCTGAGGCAGAGCCACCTGTGAGCCCTGAGTGTGGCTACGTCTCAGCCTGTGCTCCCTCCCAGCTGGCCTTGCGTGTGTCTCACTTGTGAGCATGGGGCCACCCGAGGAGGAGCGTGTTGCTGGGCGCAAGGGGGCAAGGGGTTCCCACAGCAGACACCGTCCAGGTGGAAACCACCTCCCCACCCACCCTCCCCGCACAAGGACAGCAGGCCTTTCTCTGCTTCAGAAAGTCCACTGGAAAGCAGCCCTCCCCCTGGGCCAGGCTGACCCAGCGTGTCCCCCTCAGGAACTTCGTGGAGGAGAAGATGGGCAGCAAGTTCGTGGAGGGCCGGAGCGTTGAGTTCTCCAAGTCTTACGAGGAGAGCAGCCCCTCCACCCCGATCTTCTTTATCCTCTCCCCGGGGGTCGACCCCCTGAAGGACGTGGAAGCCCTGGGTAAGTGTGGCCTGGGTCACCAGGGAAGGCAAGTCTGAAACACCGTGGGGACATGACCCCTCCCACCCGCAGGGGTGGCTGTGATCACAAACCGGGAACGTGGTGAGTGCCGGGAGGAGACGGGAAACCGGGCCCCGCCCAGAGGGGGCGTGCGATGGTGCGGCTGCTGCAGGGACAGCGTGGCGGCTCGTCGGTGACTCACACGTATAATTACGCACGACCCAGCACCCTAACTCCCGGGCACAGACCCCAAAGGCACTAAAGCAGGCGTTCAAATGAGCGCTTTACACGAACAGTCGGTCATGCACAACGTCCGCTAAGGAAGGGGCGATCCCAGTGCGACCGCTCCATGCGGAGGAATATTACTCAGCCATGACAAAGGCGCGCGGCCCTGCCGTGCTGCCCGGGGGTAAACCTCTGAGACACCGTGCCAAGGGGAAGACGCCAGGCACAGAGGCCCTGCACCGCACAGTGCCATGTGTCCGAAACATCTAGAAGTGGCAAATCCGCAGGCAGAAGGCGGCTCAGCGGCTGCCAGGCGCTGGAGGAAGGGGTGGGGCGCGGCCATTTAATGGTGCGGGTTCCTCCCGGCCAATGAGCGTCCCGGAACCAGAGGGCTGCCTGACACTGACCGTGCCGCGCGTCACCGCGCCGCGCCAGGTCGGACGGCATTTAACGGCAGCTGTGGAGCCGCGCACGTTTTACCGCAACACAGGCACGCAAGGGAGCGCCTGGGCTTCCCAGCTGTGGGTCGGGGAACCTCAGCTTCGTCACCCAGTCGCCCCCAGACTTCCCCCGTTTTCCTTCCCCCCCAGGGAAGAGGTTGGGGTTCACCATAGACGAAGGGAAACTGCACAACGTGTCCCTGGGGCAGGGACAGGAGGTGGTGGCCGAGGACGCTCTGGACGTGGCTGCGGAGAAGGGGCACTGGGTCATCCTGCAGGTATGGGGCGCCGGCCTGCGGGGTGGGGGCTCCCGCACCCAAGGGCCACACGGGTCCCCTGTACAGACGGGTGTGAGGCACCCGCCCTGAGTTCAGCTCTGCCTGGGGCGTCGGGGCTGCTCGGGTGACAGTGTGGGTGGAGACATGGGGCTTTGTGTCAGAGAGGCCCCAGGAGAGATATCACTAACAGCACAAATCACTAGCGGCAAAGCACTCCTCCCACCCCAAGCCGACGGCAAGGAGGCTTGTACATCACTTTTCGGGGTGGACCCTAGCAGGACCCCTGTCCCGGGTCCAGCCGCCTCCCAGCCCCTCCTCGTCCTGGCTGTCCCGCTCAAACCTCCAGACCCTGTGGCTCCCGCAGAGCCCACTTTAACCTGGGGGCCTCTCCCGGTCCCTTCTCCTTCACCCAAACCCCCCAGCGGAGGGCTGGGACCATTCGGCCTCAGCCGGTGCCGGCAGAGGGTAGGCAAGGCGTGCTTGATAAAGGCTGGAATCTTGGATTAATTGAGCGGAAGAATTAGCTCTGGGGCTGCGGCTGCTCCGCTGAAATTACCCTGCACGCCCGGTGCCCCCCCAAGGGTGATGTCAGGGCGGGGAGTGCGGGTGCAGCTAGGGAGAGCCCGATGTGCAGCAGACACAGCCCAGTGGCCTGTCCTTGAGGGCCCAGGGCAGAGCAGAGCATGTGGGTGGGCGCTAAGCCCCGGTCTTGGCCACAGAACATCCACCTGGTGGCCCGGTGGCTGAGCACCCTGGACAAGAAGCTGGAGCGGTACAGCACCGGCAGCCACGAGGACTACCGTGTGTTCATCAGCGCTGAGCCCGCCCCCACACCCGAGGCGCACATCATCCCCCAGGGCATCCTGGAGAACGCCATCAAGATCACCAACGAGCCGCCCACGGGCATGCACGCCAACCTGCACAAGGCCTTGGACCTCTTCACCCAGGTAGGGCGGCCTCCCTCCTGCCGTGCACCAGGGCCCATCCCCATCAGAGCGACCTGGGGACCCAGAGCAAATGGATCACTGGGTCTGCAGCGCTGAGGGTCGGACTCTGAACTCTGAGGACGGGTGCTCCTGGTTCTCGGCCATCCACACCACCTGTGATGCCCACACACACATGCACACCCACACACGCATGCTCAGATATGCGCACACCCCGCATTACACAGCAAACATGGTCCTGAAAGGCTGAGCCAAGCGCCGTGAGAGTGCCCATCACTCAGCTTTTAGAGCAGAAATGCACGCGTTTAATCAGCTTCCTGGCCTGCGAGGTCAGCCAGGTGAATGAGGTTCGGGGCTTTGGTTTGTCCGAGCACCTGAGGCAGGGGCCCAGTTCCTGAGGGCAGTGGGCCGCAGGGCCCCGCTGGCCCCTACTCTTCCTCCTCGTGGCCTTGCTGGGCTCTGTGCTCTGTCCAGGCCCAGATCTCCCTCCATTCCCAAGCAGGTCCCCACTTGCTTCAGGGGACACTGACCGGGGCCCTCTGGTCCTCCAGGATGGGGTGCAGGGGCCTCAACCTGCCTGATTGAGGGCCCATCCCCTCCATTTCTGCCGGAACTTGGCTCACACGAGTCCTCCCTCCCACCCACACCCCAGCCCCAGGGTGCCACCCTCTCTGCTGTCCTCCCTGGCACCCCGGCTCCCTTCTCCTCATCCCGAGCACCGCTGTTCATTCTCTGGGCATTTGTCACCTTCTGCTCCACACTAGAATTTTCTGGGTGCACACACTTGATTGCAAAGTTGGAGTCAAAACCTTTATTTTATTTTATTTATTTATATATTTATCTTTTAAATGTATTTATTTTTAGAGAGGGGAAGGAGGGAGAAAGAGGGAGAGAAACATCAATGTGTGGTTGCCTCTCATGTGACCCCCACTGGGGACCTGGCCCACAACCCAGGCACGTGCCCTGACTGGGAATCAAACCAGCAACTCTTTGGTTCTCAGGCAGGCACACAATCCACTGAGCCACGCCAGCCAGAGCCAAAACCTTTTTTTTAAAGATTATATTTATTTATTTTTAGAGAGAGGGGAAGGGAGGGAGAAAGAGAGGGAGAAAGATGGACTTCCGGCCAAGATGGAGGCGTGGGTAGATACACTTTGCCTCCTCACACAACCAGAAGGACAAAAACAAATTTAAAAACAAAAAACATGCCCTGGCTGGTGTAGCTGAGTGGATTGAGCGCGGGCTGGGAACCAGAGGGTCCCGGTTCGATTCCCAGTCAGGGCACATGCCTGGGTTGCGGGCCAGGTGCCCATGAGGGCCATGTGAGAGGCAACCATACATTGCTGTTTCTCTCCCTCCCTGTCTCCCTCCCTTCCCCTCTCTCTAAAAATAAATAAAAATAAAATCTTTAAAAAAACAAATATAAAAACAGAACTGCCAGGAAATCGAACTGTATGCAAGTCCGACAACCAAGGAGTTAAAGAAGAAACATTCATCCAGACCGGTGGGAGGGGCGGAGCCCGGCGGAGAGGATTCGTGGCAAGGCAGTGCCTGGAGGACAAGGCAGACAAAGTGGCAGCTGGCGGATCAGGTGGTCCCACGTTTGCATGCCGATAAATCAGGAGGAACAACTGGAGAGCAAGACAGGCCGAGCAACCCAGGGTTCCAGCACGGGGAAATAAAGCCTCAAAGCCTGTGGCTATAAAAACCTGGGGGGTAAAAATAATAATAATAATAACAAATAAATACATTTTAAAAATAAAATTTTAATTAAAAAAACCTGTGGGGGTTGAAGCGGCAGCAGGAGAAACCCATGTTCACAGGAGAGTTCGCTGGAGAGACCCACGGGGTCTTAGAACGTACACAAGCACACCCACCTGGGAATCAGCACAGAAGGGCCCAATTTGCTTGTGGGTAGCCGGGGAAGTGACTGAAAACTGGCTGAGAGCAGAGCAAGCAGCATTGCTCCCTCTCCGACCCCTCCCCCTCACACAGCATCACAACGCAGTGACGTGTTGCCCCACCCTGGCAAATACCCAAGGCTCCGCCCCTTACTACATAACAGGTGTGCCAAGACAAAAAAATATGGCCCAAATGAAAACAGATCAAAGCTCCAGAAAAAATACAACTAAGCAATGAAGAGAGAACCAGTCTATCAGATGCACAGTTCAAAACACTGGTAATCAGGATGCTCACAGAAATGGTTGAGTATGGTTGCAAAATAGAGGAAAGATTGAAGGCTGTAAAAAGTGAAATAAAGGAAAACCAACAGTGAAGGGAAGGAAACCGGGACTCAAATCAACGGTTTGGAGCAGAAGGAAGAAATAAACATTCAACCAGAACAGAATAAAGAAATAAGAATTCAAAAAAATGAGGAGAGGCTTAGGAACTTCCAGGACAACTTTAAACATCCCAACATCCAAATCACAGGGGTGCCAGAAGGAAAAGAGGAAGAGCAAGAAATGGAAAACTTATTTGAACAAATAATGGAGAACTTCCCCAATCTGGCAAAGGAAATAGACTTCCAAGAAATCCAGGAAGCTCAGAGAGTCCCAAAGAAGCTGGACCCAAGGAGGAACACACCAAAGCACATCATAATTACATTAGCCAAGATTAAAGATAAGGAGAGAATCTTAAAAGCAGCAAGAGGAAAGGAGAGGGTTACCCCCTACTTGGGACCTAGCCAGCAACCCAGGCACGGTATGTGTCCTGACTGGGAATTGAACCAGCAACCCTTTGGTTTGCAGGCCAGCACTCAACCCACTGAGCCACACCAGCCAGGGCAAGATCTTTTTTATTTATTTTAGAGAGAAGGGAAGGAGAAAGGGAGAGAAGCATCAATGTGTGGTTGTCTCTTACATGCCCCCTACTGGGGACCCAGCCCGCAATCTAGGAGGGTGCCCTGATTGGGAAATGAACCAACAACCTTTGGTTCACAGGCTAACGTCAGTCCACTGAGCCACACCAGCCAGGGCAAGATTTTATTTATTTTAGAAAGAAGGGAAGGAGAGGGAGAGAAACATGGATCAGTTGTTTCTCCCACGCCACCAGCTGGGGACCCAGCCTACAACGCAGGCAAGTGCCCTCACCAGGAATCGAACCAGTGAACTTTGGGTCCACACCAGCCAGGGCTGGAGTCTAAAACTTTTCTGAGTTAGAAACCCTGCCTTTTCCAGTAACCCCTAACACAGCCATCTATCTACAGAATTCATTGTGCCCAGAAGGCATAGCTTCTGTATCCAATTTATTTGATATATGAAATAATAAATGAAAACAGCTGATTCATTGACTAAAAATTCTCTACTGGCTTTTAAAGGATCCCCCAAGGTCCGAGTGAAGTCACGGAGGACCAAAGGCAGGGGGAGCCACGCAGTAAATGCTGTGTGCCCAGGGCGTGGCAGGCATGCTGCAGGGGACACCTAAGCCAGGGCTCGCTGGGCCGTGGTGCCGAGGCTGAAACAGCTGAGAGCAGGGGGCGTGTTGGGATTAGCCAGGTACCAGGGCGGGGGGGGCGTGTCCAGGAACAGAACTTGCAACCCCGGAGTGGCTCCCCGGGGTGAGGGGTGCCCCCTCTGTATACCGGAACGTTTTCCTCCGCGCTGCTTTTCTGTCATCGTGACCATTTATCTGGTAGCTCCCTGTCCCCCCGCCCCCTTCTAGCTCAAGGTGCTCAGCCAGCACTGAGTGGATGAAGAAGACGCAGCTGTGCTTCCAGAAGCCTCTGTGTGTTCAGCAGCTGCCCCTTAGTAAAGCCTAATTGTAATCAGTAAAATCTCACACACCTGAGTCCCAGGCTGGGCTGGGCCTCACCTGAGAGGAAGACTACAGTCGGGGTGGAAGTGTTGGGTGGGAGTGTTGGGCGGGCCCGGGGCTGTCCTCTGGGGAACAGTGTACCTGGGAGCCATAGACTGACTTGTGGTCGGGACGTGAGTGATGAAACCCTCTCTATCAGTGTCCTGAGAGTCTTCTCTCCCACGCTTTGCAGACCCAGACCCGAGAGACTCAGAGACGGCCCAGAGCCGTTGGTGGCTTTGCCCCCCACCTGTACCCCACCGCACCCCACCCTACCCGCACCCCACCCTCTGTGAAGCAGCTGGCAGATGGGACCCTGGTCCCAGCTTGGCTGCTCTCTGGACACTGCCTGACAGAGCATGCGCCCCCTGCAGGACACCCTGGAGATGTGCACCAAGGAGATCGAGTTCAAGTGCATCTTGTTCGCCCTCTGCTACTTCCATGCAGTAGTGGCCGAGAGGCGCAAGTTTGGGGCCCAGGGCTGGAACAGGTCGTACCCCTTCAACAACGGGGACCTCACCATCTCCATCAACGTGCTGTACAACTACCTGGAGGCCAATCCCAAGGTAGGGGTGGGCCCTGGCCCGGCTCAGCCCTCTCTCCCTCTCTGTCCAGAGTTTGAGGGACGTTACAGGTGGGTCACGGCCGAGGCAAATGTGAGCCGGGCTGCCTCGAGCAGAGCCCGCCAGCCTGGCACAACAGCTGGCCTCTGGCCCTCGGTCCTGCCTTCCGCCGGTGGCCGCCAAGGCGCAGTTTCTGCTCGGTGTCACTCTCCACGAGGGTCAGGTGTCCCCCAGGAATCCCGGCCCCTTTGGGCAGAGTGAACGGGAGCAAACAGGCTGGGGCCCGGTCAGTGTAACGCGAGGAAGGACGGGAACACTTCCTGTCATTTCTACTAAAACTGCGTGTGGAGTGAGGTGCCCGCCGCTGCAGAGGATGGGAAAGAAAGCCCGCACACCCTCTGGGAACGGCCCCCAGCCGCGAGGACGCAGCGGGCCTGGCTGCAGACTCAGACTCACCGTGACCTCAGATGTGGGACCGAGCCCGCAGTGAGAGGCTCACGCCCCCGGTGGGTGGCCCGGCAGCCTAAGACCCTGGGGCTTGGCCACCGCCCAGGACTGCAGGCAGTTCTCCCACCTCCCCTCGCCTGATCTGCTCAGACCTTTGTCCTGGGAAGCCGGGCACTTCCCCACCACCTGCCTCTGAGCCCTGGGAGGAGGCAGAGGCCTGTGCCCCCACAGGCCGTAAGCTCCTGCTCCTCGTCTGGCCCCCAAAGCAACAGTGACAAGGGCTGTGGCCCCCGGCACCTTCTTACACCGGGGAGAGGAGGGCAGGCATCCAGAGCAGCGCTGGGCTTGGCCGGGAAAGCTCCCCTTCCCAGCGCCGCGGCGAAGCCGCCTCTCTGTGGTGCCATCAGAAAGGGCGCTGGTGCCAGCGGCCTGGGGTCGAAGTGCAGCTCTGCCCCCTCATAGCTGCCCTCCCAGAGCCTGGCCACCGTGGCCTGGCCTGCAGGCCTCCAGGGCTCGGCCAGGAAAGCTGGGAAGCGCTGGCCCAGGAGCCCTCCTGCTTCCTGTTCTAAGGAGGGGAGCCCAGCCCTGCAGTGACCTCTGATGACCTGTGCTGTCTACACCACCTCAACCCACAGCCTGCCGACCTCTGGTGGCCTGTGATCACCTGGGCCCTTGGCTGACAGAGGGGACCCCCAGCCTAGGCAGCCTACAGCTAGGAGGGCAGGGAAACTTCTCCCCAAAGGGTGGCTGAGCCCACGTCTGAGCTTGGAATGTTTGCTCCCTTAGCTCCAGGGGAGACCTGGGGGAGGCAGGAGGCCCCAGGGGGCAGGAGCCATTTCCTGCACCCCCCGCCCCACCCCCACCCCCGCAGTGGCCCAGGTCCTGTAGCCCAGGTCCTGTAGCAGCCCTTCAGGGGAAGGGAAGGGGCGGGTCTCTCGTTTGCAGTGGTCTGATGGGGCAGGCGGGAAGGGTGTCCCTGTCACCGCAGCTGTGTCAGAGCTGCCGTCTCTGTGGGCGCTCGTGTGGGAGGAATGGCCGGCCGCGCTAGAGTTTTCTAAGAGGCTGACGCAGACCCCACTGTGCGCACACCCTGGATCCAGGCTGCGGCCTGCACTCCGGGGCGGTGCGGGAGGGCAGGTGCGGACATCGGGCTGGGCACTTGCTTTGTCCGAATGCCCTGGAGATGTTAACTAACAACGTCACCTGTCCCTCGGTCCTTCCGACCCTGCGGAAGGAGATCTGTGCTTCCCACACCGAGTGTTTGCTACAAACTGACTTCCTCAGACTCCCTCCGCGGGGGGCCTGGTGCTGTGTCCGACAGGCACTCTGGAGATTCCACCCGTGCATGTCCCTGGGGTGAGTCCACTGTCCCACCTGGAGGGGACGGACAGGCCCCAGGAGGCAGCTCTCATGGGGCTGGAGAGGCGGGGTGACGTGTGCCCCCAGGAGGAGCGAGGCTGCCCCCTAATGTGAGTCAGGGAAACAGCAAACTGCCGCAGCAGCCGCTTGGCACGCTGTGCCCAAGATAACCGATACTTTAGAGAATGTCAGGATCACGACTAAAAATTCAGGAGACCAAATCTGAGGACTGATTGATCAGCACATTTTTATTCGGTGAACTTTATCTGTCAGCATCTGGTAAATGGCCATGCCAGGCAGGAGTGGTGGGAGCCACAGCGTCACCCAGAGAACCTCGCCCTCAGGAGCGGGAATAAAACAACGTAAAACACCTCCCCAATCATTGTTACACTAGCGCTTTTGGAAGGAAAGTTCTGTTTAAGCGGCTGCTGGAAAATCTGAAACGACCCGTGGCTGCCCCTCGTGGCTCCCGTGACTCGATGCTGTGCAGGGGGGAGGGCGTGGTCGCGCGAGCACAGGCCCCTGGCTCTGCCCCAGAGGCGAGGGCGTTCAGGGAGCAGCTGGAGGGGGTGCAACGACCGAGCAGCAGAAAGAACGGGGCGCGGCCGCAGCGGCCGAGGCTGGACGAGTGCAGGAACGGGCAGAGACGGGCAGAGACAGGCTGGCAGGTGGTTCGCTTGGCTGGACTCCGGGACCCGGACAGCCGGGACCAGTCTGTCACTGCACACCGCCGGCAGGGCCCCGCCGCCTGCCCCGTTGGGTCTTTGCTCCATGAGCCCTGGGGAGTCCAGGTTCTGGTCGGCGGTCACATGCTCACAGCTGGCTGTGCTGCGAAGCCCTGAGTCCGCGTGGGCTCAGAGCTGCTGGGGCCGGAGGGGGCTGGGGACACCCGCAGAGCTCTGGTGGAGTCACAAAGTGCAGAGAGCCAGGGGCCGTCCCCTGCCACCTGAGTCACACACACAGAGCGGTGGTGCGGGGCAGGGAGGGGTGAGCCCCGGGACTGGTGATGAGGGAAGCAGGTGACCCTGGCGGGCATGGAAGAGGCCACTGAGCGGGAGCCGGCCTCACACTGACCCAGACGGAGGGCCGGGCGCGCCCCCCACGGCCTCCGTCCTCTCTCGCCAGGTGCCCTGGGACGACCTGCGCTACCTCTTTGGAGAAATCATGTACGGCGGCCACATCACGGACGACTGGGACCGGCGGCTGTGCAGGACCTACCTGCTGGAGTACGTCCGGGTGGAGATGCTGGAGGGGGAGGTGCAGCTGGCCCCCGGGTTCCACATCCCCCCCAACCTGGACTACAAGGTGAGGAGACACGCCACGGTGGGACGCTTGCAGTGGAAGTCAGTTGTTGGGCGAGAAGCTAGGAACCAAATGAGGGTCTGAAATGCAACTTCTGGGTGGGGAGGGCGGGGAGGTCGGCTCAGTAGCTGGGGAGCAAAGGGGAGCGGCCCAGGAAAGAGGGTTAGGGGCTGCGGGTGTGTGTAGACGGCGAGAGGGGAGTGGAATGTTCCGGTAAGAAGGCCCCAGCCCGCACAGGTGTGCCTGGGCAGCCGGCTGACCTGCCGCCCCTTCACAGGGGTACCATGAGTACATCAACGAGAACCTGCCCCCCGAGAGTCCCTACCTGTACGGCCTGCACCCCAACGCAGAGATCGGCTTTTTGACGGTCACCTCGGAGAAGCTGTTCCGCACTGTTCTGGAAATGCAGCCCAAGGAGACGGACTCGGGCGCCGGCACCGGCGTGTCTCGCGAGGAGAAGGTAGGAGCCTGATACCCCTACGCGCCGGGGAGCGGGGGCCACGAAGTGCGCCCCGACTGGCAGCGGCCCTCAGAGCCGGTCAGCACCGCACACAGGCCTCAGAACCGGAGCCCCCGGGGCGGTCAGGCAGGCCCCCCGCAGCCTTCCGAGCGCACGGGCTGCGTGCCCAGGGAGCACCCGCCCCCACCCAGCCACCCCCTCTGCACGCAACCCCCGAAGCGCGGGGGGCTGTCACAGGATGGCCCCTCTGGAGGCGCTCACGTGGGGAGGGTGGGCAGCCCCGCCAGCACCGAGCAGCAGAGGTGTGCAGGTGTCGGGGCGTTCGGTGCCCCCCCCACGCGGCTGGCCTGCCCCCTCCCCCCGTAGCGCCGGCCCCTCTGCCCTACGTGCCGTGTCCTGGACGAGCGCTAGTGAAAACCAGTGAAGTCGTGGGCTTCCAGTAAAGAGACCACATTCTTTCTTTTTTTTTTTAAGGTCTTTATTTATTTATTTTTAGAGCAAGGGGAAGGGAGGGAGAGAAACATCAATGTGTGGCTGTCTTTCGTGCGCCCCCAACTGGGGGCGGGGCCCACAGCCCAGGCATGTGCCCTGACTGGGAATCGAACCAGCAACCCTTTGGTTCGCAGGCCGGTGCTCAGTCCACTGACCCACACCGGCCTGGGCTAGAGACCAAATCCTCGCCTGGAAGCCCCTGGTGCTGTCAGGGCCCGGCACCATTTTCTTGGTCTAGTGATGGAAACCAGAAGTTCACTGCCGGGCAGGGAACGCACCTGGCCACCGTGCGGGCCTGTCCCTGCAGACAGCCAACGCAGAGGACAGAGCCCCACCCCCACGGCCACCCAGTGACCCCACGGCTGAGCAGGCCGAGGGTCTGAAGGCCAGGACGCTCAGAGCCTGTTGGCCGAGACTCCCTTCCCGTTGTCGGACATGGTCCTGTTTTTCCGACAACTCCAGTCTTTGCTCCCAGATTCGGGGCTGGGAACTGGGGACGGGCCCCCTGACCCTGACGCCGGAGGGCCGACAGGGGCAGTGAAAGGGCTGCTGGGGACTGACTTCCAGGTGAAGGCCGTGCTGGACGACATCCTCGAGAAGACCCCGGAGATGTTCAACATGGCCGAGATCATGGCAAAGGCGGCCGAGAAGACCCCCTACGTGGTGGTTGCCTTTCAGGAATGTGAGCGAATGAACATCCTAACCAACGAGATGCGTCGTTCGCTGAAGGAGCTGAACTTGGGGCTGAAGGTAAACGACATAGGGGCCAGCTGGGCCCTGGGGACGTGTCATAGGGATCGGGCTGGCCACCACAGGCTGACTCACCACCTCAACTGCAAAACAAACTGCCATCTACAGGCGGTGGGTGGCTCGACCCTCTGGTGTTGGCCCCGCCTTCCCTGGCACAGAGCTGCGGGCATCCGCAGCAGGCTGTCCCCGGCAGGAGGCACCAGGGTGGCCGCTGCAGAGCGTCTGCAGCAGCGGCAGGGCGACCCGAATGCCATGCACAGCTGCATCCTCACCACACACACGGGTGGTGCCCCTGCCCGGCCCGGAGCCAGGGAAACACGGCCGGGGTCTGACCAGCTCCGCAACGAGCTGAGTGGCACAGCCCTGTCTGTCTGTCTGTCTGTCCATCCCTCAGGGAGAGCTGACCATCACGACTGACATGGAAGACCTGTCCACAGCTCTGTTCTACGATGCCGTGCCCGACACATGGGTGGCCCGAGCCTACCCCTCCATGATGGGCCTAGCGGCCTGGTACGCGGACCTGCTGCTTCGCATCAGGGTGAGCACTGGCCCTGCCCCGCCCCCAGTGCACCCCCAAGCCAGCAGGAGCAGGGCCCAACGACGCGGGCCGGCCTCCCAAGCAGCTCCCACCGACCTGCTGGCAGACAGCTGGCACCGACAGGGCTCGGGAAGCTACCATGCCTTCCGGAAGCAGCGGGGTGACTGAAGCAAAAGCCTTGTCTGGGCTCCCACGCCTTCCCCAGTGTCCTGCTCCCCCGTGTAAATGGGAGCCAGACAGGGGAGCCAGGTCACGGGCCATAAGGGTAAGACGCCATCCGCGCACCCGGCTGAGGGGCTGGCAGAGGCCCCCCGTGACCCGCTCACCTCCCCCCACAGGAGCTCGAGGCCTGGACCACGGACTTTGCCCTGCCCACCACTGTGTGGCTCGCCGGCTTCTTCAACCCGCAGTCCTTCCTCACGGCCATCATGCAGTCCATGGCCAGGAAGAACGAGTGGCCGCTGGACAGGATGTGTCTGTCCGTGGAGGTGACCAAGAAGAACCGGGAGGACGTGACCGCCCCACCCCGCGAGGGCTCCTTTGTGTACGGGCTCTTCATGGAAGGTAGGGGCCCAGCCAGGGGCCCAGCCAGGGGCCCCGGGGGCTGGCTCTTGGCAATGACAGCTGGACATGTCGTGAGCGGGGCTGGGGCGGGGGCAGGCACTTGGGCAGACCGGACAGTGACAGGGTCCCACGGACAGGCTCAGGCAGAGGCCTGGGGGGACAGAAACACCGCGGTCCAGGCAACCAGCAGGCTTGCCCCCATGGGGGCCCTTTCTGAAGGAGAGGAGGGACTCAGCCCTCCCAGGCCTGCGGCAGGGGCACCAGGACAGACGTGCATTTGGCGGGTGAGTGGTGAGGGACGAGAGACCCCTCGGCCAGGGCTCCGGTCCATGCCCCACCCCTCTCAAGTGGGGGAGCCCAGGGCTGGCCACGGGGGAGGGGCCCCGGACCGAGCAGCAGGAGGGAAAGGCCGTTTCCTCGGCGCCACTCTGAGCCGAGGGCCAGCCGCTCAGCCACAAAGGGCGGACCTGATCAGCGAGTGTCGTGGGGGCGGGGAGGGGGGGGTGGCCAAGGGGGGTGTCAGGGCCGCGCTCCCACATCACCAGCAACAGGCACAGCCGCCCTCCTCCATGTTTATTTCCGAATTACAGACAGGAAACATAACCGTGACCGAGCAGGGGAAGGGACAGACACAAGCGGCCCGGTTAGTGGCAGACAAGGCGCGGGCACGTGGAGGCCACACTGAGCATGTGCACAGGACCAAGGGGGTGGGGGGCGGAGCCCAGGCTCGCGACCCACGACTCGCAGAGTGATGATGGCCTGCACTGAGCACAGGCCCAGGGACAAGGCTGCGAGCATCGCAAGCGAACGATGGGGCAAGCGTGGAGTGTGCGCCCGGTGCGCCGTGGACAGAGGCGGTCGCATCGCCCCCCGGCGGCGTCCCGTCTACAACCCCAAGTTTAGTGTTCCTGCGCCCCCAGCCGGCTGCGGCTGGTGCGCGTGGGGGCGGGGCCCGGCGAGGCCACGCCCTCCCGGCCCTTCCCCTGGCTCACCACCAGCACGGTCGCGCAGGGGCTCGCTGGGACACCCAGACCGGAGTCATCGCCGAGGCTCGGCTGAAGGAGCTGACGCCAGCTATGCCGGTCATCTTCGTCAAGGCCATCCCTGTGGACCGCATGGAGACCAAGAACATGTATGAGTGTCCCGTGTACAAAACACGCACACGTGGCCCTACCTACGTCTGGACCTTTAACCTGAAGACCAAAGAGAAGGCTTCCAAGTGGGTGCTGGCGGCGGTGGCTCTGCTCCTGCAGGCCTAGCCCGCGCCCCGGCCAGACCCTTTCCGCAGGTCGCGCTGACCACCAGGAACCCCGTCCCGCGACCAGCGCTGGCTCTCGCAGGAGCCACAGGTTGCCTTCTGTTCCCGAGTCACCAGAGCCGCACGCACCCGACTGGCCAGAGGGCAGGGACAGTGTGGAAGGGGGTGCAGGCCGATTAAAGCGCTGACCTCCCCAAATCGTGTCTGCGTCACCCAAGCGGCTTCAGATCAGCACCTGATGGCCACCTAGGGTGTGGCACAGGCCTGGGGACGAGGCCCGATGCCCGGCTGCTGGGCAAGTGTCCTGGGGCCCAAACCCCAAGCCCTGACTTCCCTGGAGGGCAGGCAGGCCAACTTCCTCCCGCCTGCAGCACTGAGGGTCGGGGCGCGGCCGCCACGCCTGCAGCCTGGCTGCAAGCTGGTGACCTGCCACGGGCAGACAGGGCCACAAAGACACCCAGGGCACCCTCCGCCCTCTGTCTCGGTCACGGCGGCGCCCTCCACACACGGCTCCTCCGAGGAGCCGCTTCCACGCAGCTGAAGCACATTCCCTGCCACGGCCCATGTCCCAAAACCACGGGAACAGGGACCAACTTAGCCGTGAGTGTCCTGGGAGGCCACACAAAGAACCCCAAGTCCATGAGCCCCCTTTTCCCGCTGGGCAACACTTCACCTGCCTCGTCTCCAGTCCCCACCGGGCGCCCCACGGCGTGCACCCCCATCGGCCTCACTCACAGCCCAGGCCAAGCCGGGCGGGCAGCGAGGCCAGTCAGAGCTGCCCTCGAAAAGCGAAGCGACCCTGACCCAGACCTGCAAGGCCTCTCTGCCGCCACCTGTGGCCCCGGGAACAAGCCCCTGGGCAAGTCCCTCAGCCTCCATGTTTCGGGTCCCAACCCTGCCCAGGCGGACGGAGCTAAGGGACCCAGCAGGGCCCTCCAAGGAAAGGCAATCCACACACATCGACGGCTGCACACAGCAGCCTCGGGGGAAGGTGCGAGGGGGCCAGAGGTTGCCCTCCTCACTCGGCGGGGCTCCTGCCCCAGGGGAACCTGGCTGAGGCCAGCAACCCAGACTACCTGCCCCCAGAGCCACCTTTGCAGAGTGTCTTGACGGCGGGGAGCCAGGCTGCTGCAGGCCAACCCCACAGAGCGGCCGGGCTGCTGCTGGAGGCTGGCTAGGGCCATGGGGTGCAAGCCAGAGGGAACGAACTGGGAAGCGGGGCGCACAGCCGGTGCAGGCAGAGTCAAGGCAGCCCCCCAGGGACATCTGGCCTGAGGACTCGTCCAGACTGTGGGTCAGTGGGCGGTACTGGCAGCACCACCTCTGCCGGCCAGGAGGGGTCACTGTAGCCCTTCCCATCCCAGCCAAGGGACAGCTGGGGTGGGAGGAGGAAGGGATGAACTGGCCAGGCCACCAGGCAACTCATTCTCAATCTCTGGTAATAACCACAAGATGGGAATTTTTCCCAATGTTGCCTTCAGGGCCTGAAATAGTCATTAATTCCACATGACATACTATGGGTAGCTGACAGAATTACCTCCAAACTTCCCAAAGAGAAGCTTCAGCTCCGGGGTGCTCTGGGGTGTTCCCGGTGTGACCCAGGGACAGGGAAGCAGGAACGGGGCCAACCTTCTCTGCCTCCAGGCAGGCTCCTTCTCAGTGTCCGCTCCCCACACCTGGCTGACCAGGGAGGCCAGGAGCTGAGGCCTGCGAGAGCTCCTGGGGTGGGGGAGCCCCCCGCCCTCCGGGGCAGAGACCTGCCCAGGGCTGTCTGGAGGGTAATTAGCAGAGACAGAGGGAGCAACTCGCTGAGGGGAGGGTGGGGGCAGGGCGGGGGTTGCTCAAGACCGGCGTCTGCCCTGGCCCCACAGAACCTGGGGGAATGAGAGCGCTGTTTACCCACAGACTCTCTCCAAACAGAAACCGGGCCCTGGCACATTCTTTTGGCCTCTCTGGTCTAATTGTCCCACAGGACAGCTTAATAACTAGTTGCAAGGTAAACAGTGCTAACACCCGTGCTGCGGCCCCAGGGCAGCGGGGCTGGTCCCCACCCACCGCCCCTGGGCACCGCCACCCTCTGGAGGCCCCGGGAAGGCCGTCTCTGTGGGGCTCCAGCCCTCGGAGACGTGTGCAGGGGCAGTGAGGTGCTCAGATCTGCTCCCGGGACATGGGGCCGGGCACCCTGGCCTCTGATGAGCACCCACGACACAAAGGTGACACAAAAATGTCCTAAGCGAACCCGACAAAAGCGAGGTTCATTCTTCAACGAAGAGGTTTCACGGGGGAAAAAAGAGGAAACCCGAGTGGGACTTGGGTGACACGTCACCAATCCCACGGTGGGGGCCTATCTGGACCTCGGGCAAAGGCATCAAAACACTGAAAGGAAAAAAAAAACACTTAAAAAAGCAACTGCTGTTGTGAGCACCTTCTAGACAACCCAAATGCTAATGTTTGAACCAAGAATGACATTTGCAGGACGTTTGGGGCTAGGCTTTTTTAAGTCTTTATGTTCTGGGGGGACCCACGTGGACGGACGCAGAGCGGCGCCAACACCGCGCCCCGGCCTCCCCTCCCTCCACTCTCCTCTCCGGCCGACTCACTCGCCCTTCCCCACAGGCCCCAGGCCCAACCGCTCCCACCCGCCTCCCACAGGCCAGTGCAGCCGGCCCCGGAGCAAGCAGACTGAGCCTGTGCGGGACCCTCTGCGGGTGGGGCCGGGATCTGCAGGGTCCAGAAAACAGAGGGTCACTGGGGAGAGACGCACCGCTGATGGCAGCTGCACCCTGCCCCTCCCCACCCACAGTTCTCACACCCTTCTGGTGGGCGGGTGCGCCAGTCACCAGCACAGCCCAGAGAGCACCTCCCCCGTGGGCGCACGTGGTCACAGAAGCGTCAGGGAGCCTGGCATCAAGCCAGGCCCCGCCCTCTCAGCACCTGCTCAGCTTCCAGGGGGGAGCACAGGGTCTCCCTTTGTGCCCCACGGTCACCAGGCCCTGCCCCCTGTGACGCTGACGCTGCCCCGGCGGGCCTGGTACCTGACGGAGGTGAGGAGGGCAGCCCCATTCAGCATCCCCGATCCGAGACACACACAGCAACCCCCAAATAGGCGGGAGCCCTGGGGCTCCTGCAGGAGGTCCCGGGAACGCCCCCATCCCACTAGGGGCCCCCCCGGAGCCGAGCCGTGCGGCCGGCAGGGAGGCAGCACCTGTGGTCCTCAGAAGAAGTTCTTGATCAGAGGAGTCACCATCTTCACCCACAGCTTCACCTGCCGACTCGGCTGCTCGAAGGTAGCGGAGGACACCACGCCCGACCTCAGGTACAGCTGCTCCTGCTCCTGCGGAAGAGGAACCGACGGGGTCAGGGGCCTCCCGCAGCCCGGGGGACGCAGCCCCAGCCCGGTGTTGGCGAGCAGGTGCGCGGGGTCCCCTCCAACCATTCCTGAGAAAAACTGAGGAGCCCGAGTTCATGAACCTCCAAGACCGAGACGTGCATGGAACAGGCAGCTCAGAATCGAGGACATGCAGCTGGTGGAAAAGACGCTCGAAAGCCCACCCTCACTGACCAGGGTGCCGCCCATCGGGCCGTTGTTTAAATGAGACGGCCGAGCGCCCACAACGCCCTCCCCCGCCCACAACGCCCTCCCCCGGGGCCGCCGGAGGCCCGGCAGGCCGGCCAGGTGCGCACATGCCGACACGGTCTCCGGAGCCACTGCCAAGGCCGCACCCTGCAGGAGGGCTGCACGCAGACCTGTCACCACAGCCCTCAGAGCCAGGAACGACCGGGAACCACCAGGGTGCCCAGCAGCCACTGGAACCCAAGACACCCAGGGGACAGCCCAACACTCTCCACGGGCGGCCGCGTCCCAGAACATCCACTAATGACATGGGAAAGCGCACAGCATGCTCAGCAGAGACGCTGCACAGGGAGCGACGCCGTAACCTTGGCATCCTGCACCCAGACCCGGGGCCTGCCTCTCCGTCCGCGCCCAGGACGACGGCAGGCCGGGCTCCTCGGCCCGCTCCGGGCGGCGGCCGTGTCTGCTGATGCTGCCAATCAGCGGTTTCCTTGACAAGGCATCTGACAGCAAGCGAAGAAACGCTTTTCTCAGCCTCATCACAGACTGCGCTGAGGGCCGGTGGAGGAGGGACCATCTCAGGAACAGCCAGCGGGTGAGGCCCCTCCCGGACCTCCGTCCCCCTGGCTGTGAGCTGCCCGTCGCACACCACGGCAGAGACCCCGCAGCCCTGGGTACGGAGGCGCTCTGTCCACCGCAGGACCAGCAGCACCGAGAACACTCGGTGACGTGTGCCTCGGGGCAGGAACGAAGGCTTGTCCCGACAGCTGCTCCGACCACCCCCACCCCCAAGAGCCCTGCAGAACTGGTTCTGAGTCTGCTGCCCAGGGCGGGGGCACCTGCCCGCGTCCCGCTGGCTCCCGTGGCCATGGCCCTCTCCGGCCTGGGTCTGCGCAGCCCCCCAGCCCGGCGCCCTTTCCTGCCCCAGCGCTGGCCCTCGGGGCTGGCGGCTGCTGCGGGACCCAGCGCCTGGCGGAAGTGCCGACAGACAAGCCAGCTTTGGTCTCGGGGGGCTGGTTTGCAGAAGTCTCCACGGACTGGCTCCGGCTTTAAGTTTTCAAATGAATACGCAGCCAAGATTCCAATTAAATTACCAGAAACACTTGAGCCTCCTCCCCGACCCCACACGGGACGGAGGAGGAAGTCAGCCAAGCGAGGTCACAGTGCCGTCTGCGGGCGTCTCTCTGTGGTCGCGAGCACAACCAGGAAGCTTTCGGGGTTCACTGAATGTACCGAGCTAGGGAGGAGCTCCGGGCTCTGATGCAGACAGCCCCCCTTCCCAGTGCCTGCCGTGACCCCACGGGCCCTTCCCGTACCCCAAGCACAGCTCCAGAGGCGGCCGTGGGAGCAGACTCCCAGGCAGCGAGCGGGGTTTCAGGGACTTTCTGGGTGCCTGGGCAGTCCCAGGATCGGGCACTGGACAGGCCTCCCCAGGGGGAAGCTGTAGTCCCAAAACATTAGCATGCAGGTGGAATCATCCAGAAACACGTCTGATTTCCGATGCCCAGAAACCAGCTCGTCTCTAGCAGAAGAGCGGCAGCGGCAGGCCCTGCTGCCTCCCACCGTCAGAAGCCCCAGGGCGTCAGGTTTGGGAAGAAAGAGAAAACATCCCAAACATGTCACTTGGGAAAGCAGCTCCTGACCACAACCAGCCCAGCCTTTCTCAAGAACCAGGATGTGGGTTCAGTCCCCTTACTCAGGAAGTGGGGTGAAGAGGTAGTCCCAGGGCCTGGGGCCCAGGCCGGGGGGCTGCTCCCCTAAATCAGCCCCAGCCCCCGAGACCCTTCCTGGCCCAAGGCTGAGCTCACACTAAGATTTGCTGTGGGCAGGGCCCCCCAGTGGAGGCGTTGGTGGCAGCCCGCTCCGTACGGCGGCGGCAGGGGGCCGGCGCCACTGCCATGGGAGCTGCAGGCGGGACCTTCCACGCCGGCCCGGCTGAGGCCAGCGTCCCCGGCTGGAACCTCACTGCGGGGGCTTCCTCGGTCATTTGCTGGAAGACTCCCTGTAGCCAAAAAGCTGCTGAGCAGATCAGATTCTCCGGCTGGCCACCCAGAGCATGACCGCTGCCACTTCCTCTCGCCCCTGGTCGTGAGCCCTTCCCGGCACCGCAGCCCCACTCAGCCGGACGAGGCTCCCAGAGCGCGGGAGGCAGATCCCGGGGCCTGACCATTTCCTCCCGTCCATAAAGGCCCCAGCATTTCGCAAGAGTGATTCCCAAACACCAGCGAATCGAGGCTGCAGAGTGTCACCGGCAGAGGCCTCAGGGGCCAGGCCTGCGGCAGGTTATCCACGTCCCCGCTGTCCGGAGCCCCCCCACCCCCGCCCCCGACTTGGGCGCCCACGTCCTCGAAGGCCCGTCAGCACCGGGCACAGACACTCGCGTCAAATCCCTCACAAACTCCAGTGACTTCCTGCAACTCTGCCCTTTGAATGGAAAATGCCTCCAACTGTCTTGCAGGGAGGGCGGTGGTCCTCTGGGGACGCCTCCCCTCTCTGGTTGCCCCCTCCCCTTGTGGGGCACTGCCCCCAGCCGCCCCTCGGCCTCCCCCTCCCCTCTGGGAGGCTCTTTTCCAGGAACAAAGGGGTGTTGGCTGGAGCTCTCCCCGCTCTGCCCCACATCCCTCCACAGCAGCCCGCGGCCCTGGGAGAGGCTGGGAACCCCCGCCGTGCTCATGTGGTGGTGGTGGGGGGCAGCAGTGACAGCAGTGTCCTCTGCCCGCCAAGGAGCAGCCCCAAGGCAGCCCGGCAGTGTCCTCTTGCACCAGCGCCACTGCCACCTCAGACTGCCACCTCGGACCACGAGGACGCGGGCAGGTCTGAGCACCCAGCTCCGCCCCCACACACCCCGGGACACCCTGGCCGGACCAACCTGGTGAAGCTGCTGCTGCAGGGCCTGGCTCTCCGTCACAATGGCGATCTGGGCCTCCAGGTCCCGGTGCACTGACCTGTACCCAAAATTAGGAGAGCCAATCAGCGTGAGACAGGGCAGGCTGCTCCCTGCCAGGTACAGCCAGAGGCCTGTGGGGGAGAGGAAAGTGCAGACGGGTGAGCACCGCGCCGCCCGGGGCTGCTCCACACCTCACTCCACCTGGGGGAGAAACAGACCCCCCAGTCCTCCCCTTCCCATGGCTCCCCCAGGTCTGCTTTCCGTCCTGGCCCTGGGGGCCGCGGGCAGCCTGGCGCTGGCCCCTCAGGCAGCCCATGGGTGGGTCCTGTTCTCTCGGCCGCACTGCTGCCAGGGCCTCTCCCCCCAGGGCGGGTCCTGCGCTCAAAGCCTCCCCCGAGTCAGGGCCTTGCAGCCCTGCTCTCCCCGCAGCCTCCGCCAAGCTGGGACTGGGACTCAGCCCTTCCTCCCTGAGCCCCGAGGGCTGGCGACAGAGGGCAGGGTAAGAACAGGGCGCCCCACTCTGCTTCCCCCTGGAGACTGCAGGCCCTTCGCTCTGAGGGACAAACAACACCCCATTTCTGCCTCCTCATCCGCGGGGGCCAACAGGCGGAGAGCCCAGCAGACCCTGCGAGCCTGCCCTTCTCCCCAAGAACAAGCCCCCGGGCTGGCGTTGCACTCGGACGCAAGGCACGAGGGCGCACTCAGCTGTGCGGCGGGGGGGCCCCTCTGCCCGCCCGCGGGAACCAGGTGCAGTCTGACACCACCACGGGGACACCCGAGGATGGGGGTCACAGGTTCTCTCAGAGCCTACAGTGTCACGTGGAACAGAGCACAGGCAGGCCCCCTGTTCTGCGCCCCAGGTCCAGGGCCGGCTGGCACAGCCCAGCCCACCAGGGCTGCTCCCAAAAAGACTCCCTCGAGCCTCCCCAGGACCCAGGCCGCCCTGGCCCATGGCCCTCCTTCAGGAACCCAGGCCGGGCCCACCTTTCCCTGCACGCGCACCAGCACCAAGCACGCGCAGCGGGAGACCCCGGCCGCCCTGGCCCCTCTGCAGGGCCCCGCTCGCAGCAGCCCCGTCGGCCTCTCTGCCGGCATGACCTTTGCGAAGGGCCCACAGCCGTGCACGATCGCCACCAGCGAGTAACACACACCAAGCTCCTAAAATGGAAGGCCGTTTCCTAATTCTCACTCGGGGCAAGAGCACTTCCAAGAACATCTTGGGCAAGAAATGATGACGCGCGGTTGCCTCTTCCTGTCACGCACTTGACCTCTCCACACACGCACTTGAGGGGCCACATCAAAGCCACTTGACTGCCTGTGCGTATCACTCCGTCACCTGCCCCACCCCACTGGGCCACCGCGGGGCCGCCACCAGGGCCGCCTGCCTGTTGCAGACCCCAGCTTGGCCAGGCCGGCCCTGGCACTCTGCTGCAGATGCCCAGGAGGTCCACCCAAGCAAAATGCCACCCCCGTCCTCTGCATGAACACTGGGCTGACCCCCCTGCCCCACTGCCCACAAAGCCTACGGCCAGAGGGACTGGCAACCAGGCTCCGGCCACCTGCTGTCACTGCTCCAGCTCCTCCGGGTCTACGCAGTGCCACTTGTCAGCCAGCTCTCCCAGGGCCACCAGAGAGGGACGGGGGCAAGGGAGGGGAAGGCCTCGCACCCACATGGGTGACCGAGGTTACGGCTGACAGGAATCACCCCGCCCTGTGTCCGTCCCAAGCTCCTGGACCAAAGGGTCTGAAGGGCCTGGTCGTGCGGGTGCTTTCTATTTGTGGAACTTGTGTGAACACGGACCACTCCCTCCCAGGACAGCCCAGGGCTCGGCACCAAGGCGGGCGGCCCGTGGCCGGCCCCCGGGACAGGCCCCACAGGCACCTCTGCTTCCACTTCTCAACTTGCTCCCGTTACCGACCTCCCAAAGCAGCTTTTTAAGACCCGTTTCCCACCTGCCACACCCTGAAAACAACCTTATCACCATGGACACAGCGTCCCCCCACCTGTGCACGAGGGTGCACCTGTGTCCCGCTCTCACATGCAGTGAGACCTTGGTCCTTCCAGCGCCCCCAGGGAACCTGGGAGAGCGACCCGCAAGGACTTCCCGCCCCCGCTGCCTCCCCTGCCCAGGATGGACTTCAGCGGAGGGCTCAGGGTCACAGAGGGCGCACAGGTTTTACCCCACTGACCCCGCTGGGGAGCCTGCGACCAACCCCCCACCAACTTCCCCTGGAGTTCCCCTTCACTGCAACCTTTGTCCATCAGGAAAAGATAAAGACCACCCTGACTGGTGTGGTTCAGTTGGCTGAGTGTGTCGCCCTGCAAACCAAAAGGTCGCCGGTTCAATTCCCGGTCAGGGCACAGGCCTGGGTTGAGAGTTCAGTCCCAGTCGGGGTATGCACGAGAGGCAACCCTCGATGTTCCTCGCTCACACCAGTGATCTCTCCCTCCCTTTCTCCCTTCCTGCCCCTCTCTCTAAACATTAAAAAAAAGAAAAAAAAAAACTCTTCTAAAATAAGAAGATAAAGACCATAAATGGCGCAGGGGGCGGCCTCACCGTGCCAGGACCCCGAGAGCCGGGAGCCAGGTCCTCGCGGACCGAGGCTCGCCAGCCCGGAGTACCCAGCGCGCACGCTGCACCCTGACCGCGGCTGGGAGACGCTCGCTCGGGGCGGGGGAGCAGGAGGCCCTTTGCAGCCCTTACATCCCTTGGGTCAGCAGCGCCGGACGACGGGCAGACTTGCTGCCGGGAAACGCGACACTTCCCAGCAGGCGAGAGACCTGCTACCAAGCCCCAGCGCCTCTGCCGTTCCGGGGACCGCTAGACTGGGGAGCAGCTCTGCAGCCCACGTAGGCACGTGCGGCAGAGGCCAGAGGCTGGCGGCCCAGACACCCTGCTGCACACCCTGAGCCCCGCCTTGGGGAAGGGGGGCACCTGCTTCTGCCCCACATGCGCCCACAGTGCCTTCCGCACACAGGGCAGCCCCACTCTGAAGTGGGAACCAGGAGACCCGAGGGCTTTCCACAGCGCTTACTGCCATGGTCCCAGCCCTCACCGACGCCGCACGCCCCGCTTCCAACACCCCTGCCCCCACAGGACCCCGTATGGCTTTTCAGGCCCAGCCAGTATCAGGCTATGCGTTTCTGTGCCCAGTGTCACCTGCTCAGAGAGGCCCCCCTCGACCCCCCCATCTGAGAACCCCCGTGAGCAGGGACCCTTCTGCCGTCCCCTTCATGACCCTCCCCGGACCTGCCCCCGTTGCACCATAAGCCTCCAGAGGGCAGCGTGGGTCTGCCCTGTGCCCAGGACCTGGCCCATCGCCTCGCACGTGGCCTGGGGAACCTGTCTGCGCAGCGAGGCCCCGCCAACGACGGACAGTAGGATGACGCTGAGCACACTCCCAGTCTCCACGCGGGGGCTCCTGGGCGCCGGCTCAGAGACCTCTTCGGGGGCCACACCCAGAAAAACTCAAGCTCCCTCCTCCCCACGCAGTATTCTGCAACAAATCTCAGGCTCTTGGCCCCTGCGCAAGCAGGAGGGGACAGAGGAAGCCGCAGTCCGCTCCTCGGTCCACCTGCTGCCAGCACAGCACGAAACCCTCCAGGGGCCCCGGGTCGGCACAGGCTCGGCCGCGGCCTCGGGTGTGCACCTGCCCGCTCCCAGGCGGGCCGGGCAAATGGGCGGCGCTGCCCAGCTGTCCTTCAAGCTCACTTTCAGGCCATGTCAAGCGGCCTGTCAGGAAGGCAGGACAGCAGTGACAGTGCCACCGTCACTAACAGGCCACTGTCCACGTGAGCCAGAACCCTCCAGCCCCCGCCACGCCCCTCCCGGCCACACGCAGACCTGGGACACTGCACCCTTCGGATCCCTTCCCGGAAGCGCACACCCCCACCTGGCACGAAGGGGCAGCAGCCGGGCGCCCACTGCTGCTGCTCCGGCTCAGGACGGGGGTAATAGGGGGAACCTCTGTACCTTCCTCCGAATTTGGCTGTGAACCCAAAACTGCTCTAAAAAAACGAAGTCTTCTAACAAACAAATAAAACAAATGGAAGGGCAGAAACGTGCAGTTACAGGAAAAGAGCTTGCCTGGTGAGCTACCGTGTGCACGGAGTGGTGCCCGGCCGCTGGTGCCTGCCGGCAACCAAGGCGGACAGGAAGCACTATGAACCCCCGGCGCCCACCGGTGACCCCCGCCACGCTCTGGTGATCTCCATTAGTGTCCACACACTGCACCCACGCCTAGAACCTGTCCCTCGCCTGCCGGAGAAGGGCCAGGGCTGGCCCCCGGAACAGGAGACACACCAGGACCCCAGAGCATGACTGAGGTCTCATGCGGAACCCCACCCCACGGCCCCTCCAGAGGCCGAGAAGCAGGTTAAGATCTGCAGCCTCACGACCCCCGGGAAGAAGAGAACAGAACAGCAGGTAACAGGGACGCCCCTCCTTGCCAGGGGACCCCAGACTCCCGTGTCGCCCTTCTCTCTCCTGAGTGCACCCTGCAGACGCGAACCCAGTCCTGCCCCTCCAAGACTCCGAGGTCAGTAACCTCTCCGCTGACTCGCGTCCACACCGGTCTCCTCAGCGTTCTCAACGGGCGGCCTCTGCGGAAATCCAAACCCAAGGAAATGGGCAAACCACGTCACGAGAGAAGTCTCTAGAACACAGGTGGCAAACACAGGCCCACGGGCTTGGCCCTCCACCTCGTTTCCACCCGGCGGCAGCGCCGAGCTCTCGCTTAGCTGTTATGGAGTAGTTACGCTTAATACAGTCCTAAAAGCGCATTCGGCCCTTTGAAAGCAACTGCGAGGCTGCTGTGGCCCCGGTGACAATGAGTTTGCCACCCCTGCTCCAGCAGGTGCCCTTAAACAGAGGGAGGCCCCCCAGGCTCGTGAGGCAGCTCAATCTAGTACAAGCGACATGTATGCAAGTCTGCCGAGATACCCGCCAGGCAGGCCAGCGGCCCCTGCCACCCCCCCGCCCCCGGAACAGCACGCCGTCAGGCACCTCTGCCGCCCGGGGCGGTCACTCCCCACGACATGGCCATTTCTCCCCACCCGGTGGCCAGCTTCCCGTGGGCGGGGACCACGCCGAGCTTTCTCGCAACACCAGGCTTATGGGGCCGCCAACAGGTTCAACACACAGTCCACGCCACCCAGGGGTGTGCGGGGCTCGGACAGAGAGGCCGCGAGCAGGAGGCCCTGTTCACTCTCCTCGCCCAAGGGCTCCTGGCCGCAGGAGGACCCAAGAGCGGCCCTGGCCTGTCCTCAGGCACCTGGGGAGGGAACGGCGGTGATGGCCCCACAGCCACAGGCAGGAGTTCTCCAGGGCGCAAACACAGGCAGACACCGCCTGGACCGAGCGTGGCCCTTGCAGGGGGCGGTCAGCAAACGACCCACTGCTCCAGCCATCTAAATCCCCGCCTCCCTCTGGTCTGCCTGCTCATTCGACGTAGGCTGCGTCTGTCCCAGGCTGCTTTGGGGAACGTGCCCATCAAAAGCGGAGCCAGGAAATGGGGCTGGCTTAAGGCCCCCACTACCAACCAGCCACGGACAGGGAGGGCCCTGCCTCTCACCGCAGCCGAGTGACTGCTGACTCTGGCGCCGGCTCTCGGAGGAGCCCCTTCTCCACGCACCCTCCCCCATTCATTCTTTCTTTCTCCTTCCCCCTCCCCCTGCACAAGCACAAGCACAAGCACGCCCAGGGATTCCTGGCCTTCCCCAGGGCTCCAGGGCTGCAGGGCCCCGCCTGCAGGAGGGCGGGGGAGGGAGTGGCAGGAGTAGCCAGTCCGGGAAAAGGCGCGACGCACTGGAAAAGCCGGTTGAGTGTTTCTGTTTCAACGGTAACTGGGGAGTCACTGCGGAGCGCAGCTTCAGGGAAACGGCCCACGGCCCTCGGAGCCGATGGGCCAGGCTGACCGGGGGCCAAGGCGCCAGGAGCCCCACACAGCGGGAGCCACGGGGCAGACAAGCGAGCACTGTGCACCCTCCCCCCCCCATGCGCGAGCGCGCGTGCACACACGCAATACACACACACACACACACACACACACACACACACACACACACACGGCCTCTGAAAGGCAGAGCTGCCCCTGCGCCCAGCCCTCGGCAGTGCTGCTGTTGTCACAAGCCACAGAGCCAATCCTGAGATGCTCTCTACACCAACCCCGGCGGGCCTGTCGGCTGAGACGTCTGACCCGGCCGGTGCCACGGGCTGGGGTCAGTCCCGTGGGGCAGCTCCCTGCCCACGCCAGCAGTGCCACTCGCCCGAGCAGGCCCATGGCCCCCAAACCTGAGAGGCACCACACCTCCTGGGGAGTTTTCAACCCAAGGCTTCCAGGGAGACCTCAGATCTAACAACACAAACGAGGGGCCGCAGCGGTCCCTGGGGTGGGGGACCAAGGCCACACCACCCCTCTGTCCTCGCTCAGCTATTCCGGAAGCCTCTAGAACCAGCACAGGAGCCCCCACAGAGAAGTCAGAAGAGCCCTGCGTTCTCTCAAGGCTGGGCCTCTGCCCCGTCCCCTCTCCCTCTGGACTCAGGACCACCCAACTGGGTCAGGCGGGCCCCTGAGCGGCATGGGTCCAACCCCACCCCCCACGTCTCCACCGCACCCCTCCAGCCGCCTGAGTGGGTCCTGCGCACAGGCGGCCCAGGCCCTGCCCGCCCCGCCGCAACACCATCTGTGTGAGCGCTCTGTGGGCGTGGCCTTCACCCTCCCAGCTGTAAACAAAGGGCAACTGCGTGGGCTGTTTGGTGCCAAACACAAGGTCCCTACCCGCCCATCCCCGAGAAGGGCGTGCCCGGAGTGGGAGGACACCCACGCCCGAGGAGAGCCCAAGTCGCACGCCCTGCCGCCTGCCCATGGAGAGGAGCCCGGTGGCCGTGTCTCAAAGCTGCCACCCCATCGGCTCCAGCTCTGAACTCCCGGTGCACAAGCGAGCGTGAGACTCTGCCTAAGGGACACGCACCAAATAGGACGAGCGTGATGTGCCCGCAGGGCTCTGTCCGCAGGCGGGCCAGGGCGGGGGGTGGCCGTGCCCTGCCCCCGGCTGTCCCCTGTACCTTTGGCGTGGAAGGTCCAGCCCCTCCGCCAGTATTCCTGCAGCTGGACGCGCTCCTGCTGCCCCCGGCTGCACACCGCCCGGTAGAACTGCCGCTCGATGTGCACGTAGGCGGCCGGGATGGCGCCTGCCACGCCCTTGGCCCCAAAGAAGCCGTTCACCTCCGGGGAGGCCAGCAGGATCTGGTACTCAGCCCGCGTGCCCAGGACCAGGTCCATGTAGGCCTGCGTCAGGTTGAAGTAGCCGGTGGTGAGGAAGACCCTGGCCCCTCGCTCGGCCTCGGTCAGCAGGGTCTCGGTGACGACTTCGTCGATCTGGATCTCAAAGGGCTTCATCTGGACCAGCGGGTAGATCCAGGTGTCGGGCGCAGGCCTGCGGTCCCCCGCGGCTGCGGCATCCTCCCGGGGCACCAGGGCGTCGCCGTGGAAGGTCTGCGCATGCAGCCTCTGCTGGCGGGTCCGCGCCGACTCAATCACGCCCATGACCCTCGCGTTGGCCGCCCTGCAGTACGCCGCCCGGTCGCCTGGAGAGGCACGGGAAGGAGGAGTGAGGGGGGGGTGGGGGCTCTGCCCTCGCTCCCAGCCCTCGGCAGGCAAGCCGGCGCCATGGCCAGTCAGTGCCAAACACATTTCCACCAAGCACCTGGCCACGGAGGCAAGGGCCAGGAAAGGGCCTCGCCACAGGGAGCCCGCCCTCAGGTGCACCCGCCTGTGCGTGCAAATGTCAACACCGGCCACCGCGGGTGCAGGCACCGGGCCAGCGGGCACCATGGGGACAGCACCTGGGGGACCCCCGAGGGGCTCTGGGACCTGAGTCCCACGCGTGCACGCACGAGCCGCACACCTGGGACCTTCAACGACAAAGACACGTGTGAGCACAGCACAAGCGAACAGAAGGAGCACAAGCGTGCGGCAGCAGGACAGGGGCCCGGCTGGGCCATGACCCGCAGGAGGGGCTCCGAGGGCCTGCGGCCCGGTGCCGAGCGCCGTCCAGACCAGACGACCAGACAGGTCGAGCGGCAAGGGGCGGCCGTGAGTGCTACTATCTGATGAGGGAAGACTGAGGTGGACAAGCTGAGCTGAGCATCCACCTGAAGACGCTGGCGGTGGGGGGGAGCGGGGGCAAGAGACCAAACGACAGTGTAAGAAAGGAAGTGACACTAGGGCAAACGGAAACAGGACAGACACAGGACGGAAACGGGACCTCAACGTTGTCAAAAGCGGGCTCTCTGGAAGGCTGAAGCGGGGGAGGGTGTCTGGACGCGGTCCCTTCCTCTCCGACGCCGCCCCATCAGGGCAGCCCCTCTGGCGCCGCCTGGTCACCCCCTGCCCCACCCCCCGGGCGCTGGCCAACCCTCCTTCTTCACCGCGCGCGGGGACCTGCCCTGAGCACACTCGTGCCTGGCCCGCTGGGTCAGCCAATGCTTTCCGCGTGGACAGAGTAAATGTTCCAAGCTCTGAGAGCCAAAGGGCAACACGCAGGTGTGAGTTTACATAACGAGAGAGAAAACTGAATTTTGTAAGGACAAAATTAAAAAGCGACGGTCGCAGCTGAGCACCCGGCTGGCGGCAGATGGCCCACTCCACACACCGCCGTTCCAGGTGGGACCCAAGCAGCTGCTCTCCGGGCCGGGCTGACCCCTCCCCACACCGCGGACACTTGCAAGCTCAGGAGCGGAACTTAAAGGCCACTGGGAAGTGGAGACCACAGGAATCACAGGAATGCAGATGCCCCCGGGAGCCGTGCTGCCAGGACCGATCCAGGAGCAGGCTGAGGGCTCTCCGGGTCACCCTAAAGGTAGGAAGCCACTGGCCTCAGTGCCATCCAGAGCCACAGGGCCTCTGTGAGGCAGAGCAGGGAGCTGGCCCTGGGGAAGGCACATGCCACATGGTGGCTTCCCCGCTCGCTCGCCCGGGCTCAGCCCCGAAGCCCACGCTCCCACCCTCCCAGCTGGCTCCCTCGCCCACAGAGCATAACCGATGGCCAGTGAGTCATCTGTCTGGCTCCCGCGACAAAAGCAGAACTGGGCCCTGCCACCCCAGACTCCCAGCCCGTGGCCAGGCCACCAGAGGCGCGCTCTCCCCCGCCCCCCGCCCCCCAGCCCCAGGCTCGGGGCGGTCTGGCCCAGGCCCTACCTTTGTAAGGGTGCACCATGCCCTCCACCACCTGCACCGTGTCGTCTGCCTGCAGCTGCAGGGACACGTCCCCCACGGCCTCCACCAGCTCCGTGAAGAAGTCCGCGACCTCAGGGCAGTCCTGCAGGAACACGTAGCGGTCTTGGCGGTTGGTGAAGTAGGAGTCGCTCAGGTTGGCACTGCAGGGAGACAAGCGGCGAGGACTCAGACCAGGGAGCAGCGGCGGGCCCAGGTGCGGGTCTCGGGCGAGCCAGCGGGCGGGGGGAGGCTCAGGCTCGGGCCAGGACACAGTGGCTGCAGCAGCCACCTCCCGGCTACTGAGTGTGACCGCTCACAAGACAGGCAGGAGTGGCACTGAGGTGACACAAGAGAGTGACCAGCAGAGTCCCTCCCTCACAGAGCCACCAGGCGGCTGAGCAATGAGCTGCGCCAGCCCCGCTGGGGCTGGACACTCAGAACCGTGGTGGACATTCAGCAGGACCCGGCTCCTGGCTCTGCCTTTTCATTCATTTTGGTGGCTCTGCCTGACAAAGTCACCGTCCTCTCTGATCTCTGGTTTCTCGTGTATGAAGCAAGGAAACCACCACTGAGGGTCACTGAGAATTTACAGGAGACGCCCACCCAAGGAGCTTCGCACAGCAGTGCACACACGGCAAGTGTTTGGTAAGCCCCGCCTCTTTCAGTTTCACAACGAAGGAAGTGACACAATTTTACTTACAGAGCCATTTTTCTTTTACTCCCACCCCTCACCATCCTTGGCAGCCGTCAGCTCATTCTCCGTATCTGTGGGTCAGTTTCTGTTTTGTTTTGTGGACTTGCTTGGGTTTTTTTAGATTCCATGAATCGGTGAGACCATCTCTCCCCGTCTGACTTACTCCACTGAGCGTGAAACCCTCTGCTGTCACGAGCGGCGCGGTTTCGCTCTTTTCACTGCTGAACAGCACTCCGCTACACACACGCACCTCTCACCCACCGGCA
>PVJI01009551.1:54448-64960 GCA_004026765.1 Micronycteris hirsuta
GGGGGGGGGGGGGGGGGGGGGGGGGGGGGGGGGGGGGGGCTCACCCGCTCAGGATGACGCTGCTGTCGAAGACGTACACCTTGATGTGCTGGAGGCCGATGGTCTCATTGAAGCGCTCGGGGACCAGGAGCCGGAGGAGGCCGCGGAGGCTCGGGGTGTGGAAGAGGGAGACCCGGACCTGCTCTGGGAACCTCTGCAGGAGCGGCAGCAGCATCGTGCGCGAGTTCTTCCGGCCTGAACACATGGGTGAGCAGAGGAGAAGGGACGGGCAATTCACACCAGGAGAAGGCGGCCAGCGACAGTGTGGCCCCGCCTCCAACAGGCCCGCTCACCTGTGTGCCCGTCCGGACGGGTCAGCCAGAGGGGCTCTGGCCCACGTCTGGACTGGGCACCCGCCCGTCTCAGGGCAGGGCCGATGCGGTCAGCACAGCGGACACCTGCCATTTCACCCACCAGCACCCTTTCGCCCCCCGCCTGGTCACCATACCCAACCTCCTCCTGGCGCCACCCCACCCCCAATGTCGGCATCTCTGCTCTGGGCACAGATGACTCTGACCCCCTGAGCCCGCACCCCCGGCCCCGCAGGGGGAGAGCGCCAGGCTGGGACAGGTCGGGCCGGGCTGCACACCTGGAGCCCCTTCTATGGCCACACGGGAGCTCTGGTCTGACCACCAGGGACACAGACCCTTCCAGTGGACAAGAGGCCGTGGTGAGTGGGGCCTGGCCATCAGAGGCCATAACCCAGAGGAGGCCATGGCCCAGAGGAGGAAGCCATTCAAAGGCACGGGGCCAGGAGACAGGTCCTAGTACCATGTCCAAACCCAATCACAACCCGCCTCAAGCAGGCCAGTCACAAGAGTCCAAGAAACTGTCTTCTGGCCCCAGGCTGTTTTCCGCTGGGTGGGCAGCCCATGCTGCAGAAGGACTCCTGACTCGGACAATGGGACAGTCCTGGGCTAGTCGGACAGGCTCCAAACGGCCTCCCCTGTGCCAGAGGGCAGGGAAGGCGCGCGCGCTGCCCAGACCAAGGCCCCGAGGAGAACCGGGAGAACTGGGGGATGCGCAGGGAGGCACCAGACCCACCTCTGGAGCCCCGCGTGAAGTCCAAGAGCACGGACACCCGCAGGTCTGAGGGGGCCTCTGCTCGGAGTGACCTCTCCAGCGCGCTCTCCAGGCAGTCCACCTGCCAAGGAACAGGCCCCGAGGGGCCAAGCGTGAGACTGAAAGACAGCCGCCACCCGGTTGGCCACCACCCCACTGCCCTCTCTGCACACACACCCGTCCATGCTCAGAAACCCTCATCTTCATCTGACACTGCCGTGGGAACGGTCACCCAAGGGCGCCACCCCACACCCCTCCAGCTGAGGCCTCTCAGGAGCCGGGTCTGTGGGTCACGCCTGGACACTGCCCCTCCTGAAGGTGCTCTCTGGCCACTAGCTGCCACACACAGTCAACAGGCACCCCTCACAGACGGGGGCCGGCCTGCGCCCGGCTCCTGGGGAGCACCAGGAACTATGCTGAGTGAGTGAGTGAGTGAGTCCCAGACACAACTGCCCACCGGGCATGCTCCACGGCGAGACAGGGCCTTCTTCTCCAGGACAGCCCCGTGGCCAAGAGTGTCGGGAACCCGGCGGGGGGTGGGGGGGACCCCTCAGGAAAAAAGGGGCGACACGCTTATACTCACTCATGCTCCCCGGCACCCCCATGCCCTGCCCTGTTGCTGCCCAGCTCCCACCCACGGCTTTCTGGGCCAGAACAGCACTGCCCATGGGCAGGGGGCCTTGGAGCAGAAAGACGCGGGGCACAGACACACCCACCAACCTCATCCACTCCCTGCCGCTCAGCCTGAGGGCCTGCCCACCCACCGGCACCTGTGCTGGAACCGGGCCTCAGGAAACACAGCCTTCGCCAACCTTCCCACCCCCGCAAGTCCCACCGCCGGTGAGACAAGCGTGGCCTGAGAGCCAGTCCAGGCAGGACACGGCCGGCTGCAGGCTGGCACCTGAGGCCTGCCCACTGGCACTCCGGCTCACGTGTCCAGCACGAGGCCAGCAGACCCCTTCCGTTAAGGGTCAGAGAGGGAACACGGGGCTTTGCGAGCCAGACACTCTGTATCGCCAGCACCCAGCTCTGCACGGTAGCGAGAAAGCAGCCACAGACCAAACGTGCCGGAAGGAGAGTGGCGACGTTCCAATAAAGCTTTATTTATGGACGCGGAAATTGGCATTTCGTATGCTTTTCATGAGGCACAAATACTGTTCTTCTTCTGATTTTTAACTCAATCATTTGAAAATGTGCAAACCAGTCTTGGCTCCCAGGTCGGGTCTGGGGAGCCCTGGGCTGCAGGCAGAGCAGCTGGGCCCGTGCTGGGAGAAGGGGTACTGGCCCACAAGGGTGAGGCCCCCACACCTTCCTCCTGACACGCCTGGTCTCTGGGGCAACGAGAGCACAGGCTGGCCACGAGACGGGGCAAGGAAGGGCGCTCTACGCCGGCCCCAGCAGTGGCCCGCAGCGAGGGGTCTGCAGCGATCTGCTGTCCCCACCGGGACCGCGGGCCTGATACCTTACCAGCTCCTGCTCCAAAGGGCCCGTGCCCAGGTAGAGAGACGCCATCACCACCCGCCTCTTGGCTGCTTTGATCTGTCCCTGAAAGAGAACAGAACGTTCGGAATTCAGAACCATCATTTCACAGCGTGCTGAGCAAATATGGCCCTTTGGCCTTGGAGGCAAAAACACCCCACGCTGGACCATTCTGGATCTTCACCGACGAACACTAAAGCAGGGGCGTCCAACCCGCGGCCCTCAGGCCGCATGCAGCCCTGGACGGCTGAGAATGCGGCCGACACGGAACTGTGACTGTACTTAACACGTTACAGGACGTTTTTGTGATTATGTGTCTCGATGTTTTCACCATGGGGCCCAGGCTGGACACCTCTGACTCACAGCCAGCCCAGGAGGTGCATGCGTGCTGACCTACCAAACCAGGGCCCGCAAGCCTCTGAAAAACGCTCCAAGAGCGAAGCGTGATCTAACCGCACCAGACACAACCCAGCCCTTGGGGAGGGAGGGCGCTGCACGGCCCAGCCCGGGAGTGTCCGCGCCACGCTGCTGAGACACAGGAGCGAACCACTGAGCAGGCCCGAGCCGCGCTCCCGCCCGTCCCCACCCGCACACACCAGCACGTGGGAGTGTGTGCAGGGAGCGCACACACAGAGGAGCGGGCCGGAGGAGGAAGGTGCAGGTGCAAACCTGCGCTCCACCCCGCCCCCGCTGGTGCGGCTGGAGCTCCAGGACGAGCAGCACCGCCCCTGACATGCAGACGGACAGGTGTGAGCCCTGTCAACACACTGCCGCACTCCAGGGTGACACATCGCAGTGGTCCTGACCGCCGGTGTCCTCTCCCTAGACCTGCTCCAGCCACCAGAGGACAACTGACCCCTCTCCGGAGCTGAAGCGGCCCCGCCGGAGGCAGGGGCCTGGGCAGAAAGGACGGACGCGCGAGCCAGGGCCAAGCTTGAGACTCCACATGGGAGAGCGAGGCCTGGGGGCGGGAGGGCGGAAAAAAAGCGTGGTGTGTGCCTGCCTCCCTGTCCGATGGGGAGACGCACCCAGAGCCCGCACAGCCCACTGGAGAAAGACATAAATGCAGCCCTGGGAGAAGGCTTCCACCCGAGCAGAAAACCCAAGAACCTCCCGAGTTTCCTTTGCTTTGTTAGCAAGATGGAGGCATGCGTGCAAGTGCCTGTGAAGAGAGAGAAAGGAAGTAGCACAGCCGGCGGGACCCCAGGCAGCGCAGTGTGGTGCACCCCCCACCCCACCCCCCGGCTGCTCCTTGCAGACTCCGCCCCCCAGACGCACCGCTAGGGGACCCGGCTGCTCGCTTCCCCTGGGGACATAGGCCGCTCTGCCCGTCCTGGGGAGCAGCTCCCCCCCACCACCTTCCATGCACCATGTGCCCATGTCTGCCCACGACCCAGTTCTGGACTGCTGGGCCCCCGAAGTACCCCCCCCGCTGGGAAGGTGGGCAGTGGGTCACCATGTGGAGACTCAGCGGCTGGCTCCCCGGTGATTAGAACACTAAGAACCTGGTCCTTCAGGCTAAGCAGAGAACCAAGGAGAAGCAAAGAGCAAACGACATCCGCACGGACATTGCACAAACACAGGCGTGCAGGGCGGGAGGCACGCATGCGTGCACACGCCTGCACACTGACGTGCATGCTGGTACAAACACACGCACACACAACTCACTCTGCGGTGAGCCAGCCAGGACGACGCGCGGTGCCGACCCACAGAACAGCAGGGCGGGAGGAGAGCGAGTGTGCGTGGGCTCGTGTGACCGGAGCTCACGCCGCAGGAACGGGGATCTGCGCACACCTCCCACGGCCGCCCAGCATCCTGCCCGTCTGACCTCGTCCTACCTTCCTTCTAACGTCACCGTCAGTATGAGCTCAGGGTTCACGTCAGTGAAAATTAATTAGCGCTGAGTGACTCATTCCAATTCACAGTCCAGCCACAAATCAGGAGCCGTGGCAGAGTCGCCTGAGCAGACTCCCAGCGCGGGGTCCGAGCGCCACCAAGCACAGACCTCAGGCAGTCCGGAAAAAGAGCCAGGGGTCCGAGGGCCTGAGACCAGAGTCCGACTTTCCAGTTCATCAAATGCGAGGCTTCCAGCCACTTCCCATACATCAAATCCACCAAGGGCCACTTGGGCCCCCGTGTCCTGCATGTGACACCCACCAGGAAGACACGACTGGCTGCAGCGGCGTCCCCTGGGGCAGAGGCCTGTGGTGCCCGGACCATAGCTGGCTGCACTCTGCTCCAGCCGTCTCAGCAGGAAGGTGCCGTGCGGTGCACCCCGCTCCCGCCTCCCTCCTCGTGGCTCCGAGGGCAGAGGACACTCGGTGCGAAAGGGTCATAACCCAGAGCTGCCCTGCACCCCACACCCTGGGCCGCTCTCCGCGAGCCCGCAGGGCAGCTGCTGACCACAGCCCCGCTCGGCCGTTTCATCGCTGAAGACCACCTGGCCAAGCCCGCGGGGGGTCAGCTGGGCAGCCAGCCAAGACTTCCAGAGCAGAAGGCACTTCTGCCCAGGACGCGCCAGCCACACGCCCGGAGCCCCTGCCGGAGCGCCGTCTCTCCGCCCCTCGGACGCAACTTACCTTCATGAGCGTGAAGAACTCGGCGGGGGACGAGAGCACCCTGACGTGCGAGCTGGAGACCCCGAACTCTGGCACCAGGTTTCGGATCCACTGGAACCTGTGCACGCCCTCGGGACACAGGCAGCAAGGCGGGCAGGTGGCCTGGGGGGCAGCTGGGGACAGCAAAGGGGCCAACAGCAGCCATGGCGACCTGGTTCAAGAGACACGCAGAGGGTCACGCTTCTCAAGTACTTCCTCAGAAGCTGCTCTCAGTGGTTTGGGGGGGGGTTGTTACCAATTTCAGGTTTTCTAGACCCTGTTCAGTGAGCCCAACTCAAACTCGACATAAGAGATTTTCCCTTCGGCCCCACTGGCTGAACCACCAGAGGGGTGCCAGAGCCTGTGGGTGTGCCCCAAATGCTAGGTTACTTCTAGCAGCCACGCATGAACCCGCAGATGCCACTGCATGGCCACCACCACCCCCAACCCCCCTGCCGGCAAGAGCCCTGGAGGGCCACTGAGCGTGAGGACGCGTCTGCTATGAGAGACCCAGAAAAATAAAGGTTTCTCATACACTTTATTATTTGACCCCAGAACTAAAATATTCTCAAGGGTAAAAAAGTTTTTTTGTCTTTATTACTCGATGTGGAGAGAAAAGCCGGAGTAGGAAGCGGGCACCATAAGAGGCAACAGCGGTGACAACACTGTCCCTCCCCCACGGACACGTCTTCCTTGGAGGCCACACCCCTCTGGGCTGCCCTGGGCCGCGCACCTGCTGCTGCAGCCCTCCCTGCAGTCCCCTGGGGCTGAGACCGCAAGACACAGGTCCCTAGAGATGCAGCCCCAGGGCGGGAATACCTTCAGGGACAGGGACAGGGACAGGACAGGGAGGCCGGCCTGCAGCACAAACCCGGCCCACCCTGAATTCCCGAAAATGACAGCAGGAAAACCCTCCTGAGGGCGTGACCTTCCAACTCAGAAGGGCTCTGGGGAAAGGACGCTGCAGCCCCTCGGGGCCGCGGGGCCACCGATTCCAGGAAGGTGACTTCATCACTTGCCGGGTCCAAGCCCGAATCTTTCCGGGGTCACCCAGGGCCCTGCACAGATGCCAGACGGCCCGCAGCTGTGCTTCCCAGAAAGCCCACCGGTGCGTCACGGCCGACTCGGTGCCAAGAAAGCCAGTCAGTGTTGAAGGTGCCAGCTCCCTGGCTCCTGGGAAGCCTCGGAGGGCAGAGGCGGGCAAGCAGCTGTCCGTCCCCCGACCGCCGTCTCTAGAGTGGTGGGGGGGGGACCCCTGTACCCGGCATGCACACGCACGCAGCTACCTTTCCAGCTACCTTTCCAGCTCCCAGGTGATGAGCACCAGCCCACACAGGAGGCCCCAGACACCAACAGGGGACTGCTCCCTTGGTTTCCCAAACTGTGGGCCACCCCCTGCTGAGCTCAGACCGCCTCCCAGGAGGGCAGCGATCTTCCGGTCCCAGGGAAAACCAGAGACTCGGGAAGGCCGTGCACGAGCCAGTCAATGTGAGGCCGCGCAGCGGGCCTGAGTCTAAGAGTCACGAGTGAAACGCGGCCTGTCCAAGGTGGGGACCCACGGCGCTGTGAGACCGACTGCTCTCCCAGCCTCACTGCGCTTACCAGCACGGTGCCCGGACCTGAGGAGGGAGCCCGGAGTCGCCTGCCACCCGGCCTCGCAGGTGGTCCCCACGCCCTTCCCTCGGGCCGAGAGACTCCATCGGCCGCAAGAGGCAGGCTAAGAAAACACCTCCTTGGCGTGCAGCCCCGGAGAGGGCAAGTGCCAGCGTGGGCCTCCACCCAAACCACCACATGAGCACCTATCATGCGCCATGGAGGGCCCAGAAGAAGGGCCAGGCACGGGCCCCGCCTCCCACAAACCTAGCGGCTTCACAAGCTCACACGCCTGGAATTACAGGGGAACGCCACAGGAAATGCTGAAATTAATTAAACGGTCAAAACGCCGGCAGGCAGTCCCTGTGCCTGAGTGACGCCTGCCTGAGCCACCAGGCGGCTCCTTGACGCCCTGCACAGCCGGCCGCCCGGGGGCCTTTCGGAGCAGGTGGGGACGGACCAAAGCTGCCATGGCCGGACAAGCCAGGAGTCTGCAAAGGTGTCGGCCCACGGCCACCTCGGTCCTGCTGGCAGAGGCGCTACAGCGGGTGCAGGCGCCCCGGGGCCTTCGTGGGCAGGTCCTGCCCCTGCCAGGCGGCTCTCCCTGGAACGTCCCACCAGGGCCTCAGCCCAAGATCTGCTGAGGGCTTTTCCAGGTGGCTTCCTGCTCAATCTATGGACAGACAGGTCTGTCTGCGCTCGAGAGGAGTGGCAGCGAAAAGCCAATGGGGCATCCGGGCTTCGCTGCAGAGGAGGCCCGGCTCAGCGGCAACTCCACAACCCAAGAGGAAGGTGCCTGGAGAGGGCGCAGAGTGCTGGGGGAAGGCCGCAACGACGCAGAGGCCAGGGACCCCGGCCAGGCCAGGCTGTTGGCCGACTGCCTCCACAGGGGCACCAGCAGCCCACCCTACCCGAGCACCCGCCGCGGGCTTCTCCAGCGCCAGCTTGGGGACCCATTTGTTTTCTTCCACCTCCTCCAGAGCCCCTTGGGGGTGAGTTCCCACTTTCCACCAAGGAGCCCCTGGTAATTTTCTCAGAAAAGGCTTCCCCACTGCTGGCAGCAGCCCACTGCACAGGTGCCCTGGGCCCGGGCTGAGCACCGGCCCCCTGGACGCCCCTCACGTCCCAGGTCAGAGAGCTGCGCCCCAGGGGTCTAGAGCGGCAGGGAGCCGGGCCCACTCACACTCCGGGAACTGGGCAGCGCGGACGCACGCATGCATCCCACACCTAGACCTGAGCTCCTGTTCCCCGTTCCTTGGTGCCACCCAGCTCCCGTTTCTGGCCACAGGAAGGGCGACGTGCAGGGGCTGGGGGCTCCCTGCAGGCCCCCTTCACACTCTGGCACATCAGGGGCATTTAGAGAACAGAGCTCAGCAGAGCAGGGGTGCCCGGCATTCAGCCGCCAAATGAACAATGCAAACCAATCCCCAGTCTGTGATTCTAAAAGCGAAACGGGACGGGCACCCTCGCCAAAGGGAGGGCTCCAGCCCCCATGGGGTGCCTGACTCTGGGTAAAGGTTCAGCCACATGGTTTAAGGCTTCCCTTGGAATCTGCAGAGTGGGCTGGGCCTAAGCACCAAGGACCCCTGACCTGGGGCCCCATTCCTCCACCCAGACAGGGGCCCAGGGGAGAGGATGGAAGGTGGGTGATGGGGGATGACCAGGGAACCCTGCAAGTGTGGAGGGAAGGGCAGCTGCTTCCCTCCATGTCTAAGAGGAGCCCAGTCTGGACCCTTGAGTAAGCACCGTGTGCACGGACACCCTCGTCCCTGAGACCCTGGACCGGGGGCCGCCACTCTGCCAAGAGGGTGGAAGCCTTCCTGGCCCCAGACAGGACGGCACAGCCCACCCCCTGTGAGAGGCGTGGGAGGGACATGGGACGTGCATTCAGGATGAGCAGCCGGAGCAGAGCAGCCGCTGAGATCTGCAGACACGCTGTCCCACACAGGGCGCCGTGCCCACCGGAAAATGCAGCCATGCCTTGCACCCCCCCTGCATCCAGCTACCCCGGCACTCAGCACAGACCCCGGCACTCAGGCACGCAGGCCAGCCGCCCGGGGCTCTTTCCAAACAGGGCATGCGGGGCTCTGAACGAAGAACCCGGTGACAGCTCGGACACAAGCCCCGCCTCCACGCTGGCAGTGCGGGGTTCCAAGTCTCTGGCCCCAACACGGGCGTTACTGAGTGTCCCCAACTGCAGGCTCCAAGCCATGGTCCAAAGCCCCACAAGGCTTTGGGGACTCGAAGATAAGATTCGTGGTACAAACCCTGCGGCTTGGGTCCCCTCCAAAAGACGGAAGTTTTAAAAGAAACTGAGCTCTCTGGATTGCCATATTTTCAGAAACTACTTTTTTAAGAAAAACCCACCCTTCCCTTTCCTTCATACACATTTAAGTGTGTAACAAAAAGTGAACTAATGAGAAAAGAGCAACAGTCATAACACTCCCCGAGACAGGCTCGAGAAACTCCCCGTGGCCCCGCACTTCCTGCAGCCCGGCCGGGCGGCCCTTCCTGACGACTGCAAGACCTGACCTGCCAGGGAAGTGAGCTTATTCCCGGACGCCCGCAGCTTACAACAGACCCCGGCCCGCTGCACCCCAGGGGCCGGGCGGCCAGCGGCTGGCTGCACTCTGGCCGGTGACTCTGCTCTGGACGTGCCTGAGAGAAAGTCGATCACACCGTGGGGCCAGACACCCAGCGTACGACCCACACCACACCTCGGACTGGCCGAAGGCACGAGGCACATCTGACCGCCGGACGAGGATCCTGTTCTAGGAATCCAAGCCACCTCGGCCAGCCCAACTTCCCAGAAGCCTTGAAAACATCCCCTTTACATCAATCAGGGCGACTGTTTACCGGCGGATTATCCGTCCAAACACTTCAGCCCCAGGCTGGCTTTGGCCTGTCACACTGCGTCACCGCCAGCGTCAACGGCTGGGGGGGGGCACAGGCCAACACAAGCCTAATGAAGCTGCAGCCCCAGAGTGAGCCCCTGCCAATCGCACTTCCATTCCCGGCAAGGTCAGACTTGATTTATGTGGGGGAAACCGTGCTTTAACCTGAAGCCTCCCCCTCCCACCCGTTCCAGGGCTATAAATAGACCAAGAGATGACCCTACTACACTCTGATGAGAGTTCATCGTCAAGTTCAAAGGAAAAGTCATTTCTGGAAACCTGGTGGTCCCTGAGGGCAGAAACTGCTACCCGGCTGAACAAGAGTACGCCTGATATGCCGCCACGACGTAAGAAAATCCGACTGAAAGAAGAATCTGCTGGTTATGTTTCCCCCGTATACCTCAGAGCAGCCCCCGACCCCCCTCCACCACCACACACTTAGAACAGGGAAGACAGGACTCGAGTTTCAAAAACAAAGACTTTTCTGCACATGTAGCTCAAATTGAAAATAGTTTTTTTTTTTAAAGGAGGCCACAGAAAAAATATTTCCTTGTATGGCAGGCAAGCGCGAGGTGATGAACTCACGCCCTCCTGACACATTTCCCACTAGGTCTCATCCACTCCAAACAGCAGGGCAATTCTGTGTAGTCTGATGACTCCGAAAACTGTCTGAAGTTTCTGTCTCCACACTCCACCCCGCCCCCCCCCAGATCTGCCACAGTCAGCTCAACATGCCCCAGACTCTCCCTGGCAGCAACCCCCCCCAAACCTGGTCCTTTCTCACTCCCCGTCTGAGTGAAGCCCAGGGCCATCCACACAGCCACCCAAGTCAGAAGCACGCACACCCC